>CAUYON010209936.1:0-24712 GCA_963573935.1 Arctocebus calabarensis | reverse complement strand
TAAAGAAAGATCATCTTGAAGTTTTAAACTGCAGAAGCACCAAATCACTATACGCTCAAGACCATTCTCCATGGCAGTGTCTGTTTTAAAGATCTGTAGCACATGAATCATAGTCTTTAACCTTTTCATCAGAAAATTTAAATATAATTTTCTGAGGAGTTCTTTATGTTAGCGTTTTCCTTCATGCCTTCGTGAAAATCAAAAAGATGTATGTCCTTGATAATCTTGCATGTCTGACTAAATCTGTTTATTTCACTGTAATTTTTTTTTTTGTGGCGACAGAGTCTCACTTTATCGCCCCTCTGTAGAGTGCCGCAGCATCACGCAGCTCACAGCAACCTCCAACTCCTGGACTTGGGCGATTCCCTTGCCTCAGCCTCCCCAGTAGCTGGGACTACAGGGACCTGCCACAACACCCAGCTATTTTTCACTATAATTATTAATAGCTGGACTGCTAAATGATTATTTTCATTTTCAACTCTAATTATATAAGAGTCAATAGACCTATTAGAAAACGAACAGCTCTGGAACACCTGGTCAGAATTGACGCAGAAAAAATATCCATCATTTCTGTTCATCAAACAAAAATTATAACCAATAACTAAATGCACCCTATTAAAGACGTAAAAGGATTCCATTTGTGTATGTGAGTATAAAGGTGTGCACACACATGAACAATGGAGAATGATAGCACAACTCTGGGATGAATGTCAGTGGGTGTAGTACGGACAGCCAGGAGGAACAAATATATAATGGTATGAATAATTTTGCCTAATCAGCTCGGCGTCCACAGCTCAATAACAAGGGTACCGGTCACATACACCAGGGCTGATGGGTTTGAAGCCGGCCCAGGCCTGCTAAACAACAATGACAACAGCAACAAAAAGATAGCCAGGTGTTGCGGCAGGTGCCTGTAGTCTCAGCTACCTAGAAGCCTGAGGCAAGAGAATCACTTAAAACCAAGAGCTGGAGGTTGCTGTGAGTTGTGATGCCACAGCTCTCTACCCAGGGCAACAGAGTGAGACTCTTTCTCAAAAAACAAAATTGCCTGATCAGAGTAAAAAATGACAATGTGTGTCAGTAATATACCTCTAAATGCTAAAAGAAAACAAAGTTAAAAAAGGAGCTTTCACTGTTTGCTTTCTGAAAAGAAATTGCCAGAGGCATAACCTCCTACTGTCATCTATCAAAACACATGGTCCTTTTCTGGGAAGACACAGCACTAGTGAGTCTAACAGTGTAATCTGGCTAATTACGCTTGGCTGGCACCTCGTTCTCCCCGTGGATTCAGTGTCTTCTAAGCTTCCTAATGGACATTACCTTTAAGTAATTGGCTTAAATACACCAGTAGACTAAATATTTCACCCTCATTGAAGCTATATTTTTTTGAGTGTTGATGAATGGGGCCATATGGAGCTATTTTGTGGGTTATTATTTTTAAAAAATCATAGATAACACCTCATATGAGTTCACAAGCATCTGTTAATTCTTTTACCACTAAGTCAGTACTTATGAGTTGTTCCAATCAATTTGAATAAGCTATGCTTGCTCTTTGTCTTCACTACTTCAAGATTAGTCAATGTCAAGTTTTCAGAGTAGTAGGTTCAGTACACAGCCTGGTCAGGGCAGGGGCCTAGGAAGTTGAGACTCGAAGTTGAGACTTAATAGGGAGTGAAAGGCAGTTTTGTAATGAGTCTAAAGGCCCAAACAATAGGCTGGCAGATGAAGATTGTGCAAAGAAGCGAAGACTATCAAAACAAAACAGAAATTAGGGGCCAGGTAAAGATGGTAAAGCCACAGGCACCAAGTGCTCAGAAAAATTAAAAGTGGATGAAATCAAGCAAGAAATCAGGAAGCAAGAGGAAACCAAAACCACAGGGCTGGACAGGACAGATGGTGCAAGAGCTGAGCAGGCAACCAGGAACTAAGGGACCGGCTGGGCAGTCAGCCAGGTGGAAGTGAGGCCCAACCATACAAATCATCTTGGTTCGAGGCAATTATTTTTGGCTATAAACTGCTGGACCCCCAAATCAGCCAGACCAAGATTGGCAGGGAGAAGAGAAGTAAATTGGTAAAAATTTCCAGACCTGGTAATTCAGTTATTGAAGCTACTTTTCTTCTGAAAGGATTTTATGTCGTAAATAATTTTCTACTAAATGAAAAATTAAAAAAAATGAATTTGAAGGTATCTGGCTTGCAAGAATTGGATCACTCCACTCAAGAAAGTGGTGCTGCTAAGGAAATAAAAGAATTGGGTAACTACAAAAAAGGAAGATGGTATTTAAGGGTAAAGACATAAAGATGTAATAAAAAAAGGAAAGAGTTACAGTAGGAAAATGAGACCTGGTAAGTCCTTCCTACTTTAAATTTTACTGGCAGCCTCAAACTGACTCTTCCCCTCCCCACATCAAAAGTATGTCTTCCATTCTAACAATCCCTGGATTATTCAAATTAATTTTTAATGTATTTCCTGTTCATAAGGTAAAATTCCATAGACAGTTCCATGAAGGAGATTTCTAGGGTCATTCCATACATTTACTATTTCAAATTCTATAATATAATTTTCCATCTTCATCAATTATATAAATGTAACATTCCAATATAGATAATTTTACTTAAAATGGTGTATCTTTATGGGAGGGAAACAGAATGTTTATTTGGTTATGAAGTATTCTGCTAGTTCTAACACTAAATGATATAATAGAAAGTATGCATTAGGTAAAAAATTGCAATATTTGATATGGGGAAAGAGGCAAAGGAAGGGAGGGGGGAGAGGAAGTGGGGTGGAGGGAGGATAAGTGGTAGAATCACACCTACAGCGCATCTTAGAAGGGTACAGGTGAAACTTACTGAATGCAGAATATAAAAGTCTTAACACAATAACAAAGAAAATGTCATGAAGGCTATGTTAACCAGTTTGATGAAAATATTCCAGATTGCATATGAAACCAGCACATTGTACCCCATGATTGCATTAATGTACACAGCTATGATTTAATAAAAAATTGCAATATTTAAAGTATTACATCTGATAGGCAGATATAATACTTTGGTATTGTTTAAATGTTTTAAATGTCTTAAAAATTAATTTAAATTTAAAATTTAAAATATTTTAAAATAGTAAAATATTTAAAATAGGCAGATATTGTTATCTGGTAACTCTTAAAGAGTTGATATTATAAAGAATATGACCATCTGTAGGAATAAGCAAGGAATTGACTTCTAATTCTGAATAGAGGAATATGCCATGGCTCACATAAGTTTTCCTCCTAGAATTCATCATTCATTCACTTAAATTATTATTAATTTTCTTCCACACCCAATGTGTACAGACACTGTACAAGGTGCTACAAGAAACATATGTGAGTGCAGAGTTAAGATAGTAATGATAAAAATTTCTAATTTTAATTTAGTTAGCATGTGTATAACTCTAAAGGAATTCATTTGTGGCTTATTAACTGACAAAATTGTTCCAGTGTTGATAAAAACATAGAGGTGTTTATAGTAATTTGTCTGAAATTATTATAAATGAGCAAAGAAGAAAAACAAATAAAACAAAAACCCTATGTTGCATCCAATAAACATGACTTTGAGGTGAATGTTTATTTTATGTTACTGTTTTTAACTCCTTTGTTAAGCTATAATTCACATGTCATATAATGGCTACACAACTCACTGCTTTTTGGTAAAATTGATTGTATTAATTCTGAATTTATAAAATTGTGGTAAAATATGTTATATAAAATTTGCCATTTTAATCATTTTTAAGTATACAATTCAGTGATCTTCACTACATTCACAGCGTTGAGCTACCATCACCACTATGTCCAAAATGTTTTCATCCCTTTTAACTGAAACTCACAGTCATTAAGCACTAATGTCCCATTCCCTTCTCTAGCCAACTCCTCCAATAAATGTGCTTATTCTAGGTATCTCATGTAAGTGAAATCACCCCACATTTGTGTTTTAGCGGCTGACTTACTTAGCACATAGTGTTTTCAAGGTTCATCACTCTTGTAGCATATTTCACAACTCCAATTCTTTTTATTGCTGAATAATATTCCATTATGTATATGCCAGATTTTGTTTATCCTTTCATCTCCTGATGGAAATGTAGGTTATTTCCGCCTTTTGTCTATTGTGATGAACGCTACTGTGAATTAGTGTATAAATATCTGTTTAAGTCTCTGCTTCAATTCCTTTGGGTATATACTTAGGAGCAGAATGGGTGTAACAGGTGCCAATTCTAAATAGCTTTTGCAGGAACTGCCAAACTGTATTCATAGTGCTGTACCATTTTATATCCCCACCAACAATGTGTGTATTTTTCTACACCCTCCCCAACACTTGTTGTTTTCAGTTTTTTTTTATTATTCTTATTGCCACTCTAGTAGGTATACAGTGGTATTTAATTGTGTTTTGATTTGCATTTCCCCAATGGACTACAGTGTTGAGTATCTTTTTATGTCTTTATTGATTATTCATAATCTTCTTTGAAGCAATGGCTATTCAAGTCCTTTGCCCATTTTGATGTAGGTTGTCTTTTTGTTCTTAAGTTATTGGCATTTTTATATATTCTGGATATGGAACTCTTATACTGTATACGAGATTTCCAATGTTTTCTCTTATTTTGTAGGTTGTCTTTTCATTTTCTTGGTAATGTTTTCTGATGCACACAAGTTTTTGATCTGAATGAAGTTCTATTCATTTATTTTGTTGTTGCTGCTTGTGATTTTGGTGATCACATTTTTTAAAAAGACTCCATTTCCAAAGCCAAGGTCATAAAGATTTATCATTATGTTTTCTTTGAAGTGTTGTAGGATTTCAATTCTTCCATTGAGGTATTGATCCATTTTGTATATGGTTCTGAGACAGGGTTTTAATTGCATCCTTTTGCATATCAAAATCCAGTTGCCTCAGCACCATCTGGTGAATAGACTATTCTTTCTCCATTGAATAGACTTGGCATCCTTGCCAAACATCAATTGGTCACAGATGTATGGGTTTGTATCTGGACTATCAATTCCATTCCATTGATCTATATGTCTATTTTTATGCCAGTACTGCACTGTTTTGTTTACTAATTTCGTGGTATGTTTTGAAGGAGGGAAGTGTGAATTCTGCAACTTAACTTTTTTTTCAAGATTATTTTGGCTCTTTGGTACCTTTCAATTCCATATGAATTTGAAGGTTGGCTTTTCATTTTTGCAACAACAAAAAAAGCTATTGGAATTTTAGTAGAGATTGCCTCAAATCTGTGGATTGCTTTGATTAGTACTGAAATTTTAACAATACTATCTTCTCTTGCATGAATTCAGGATGTCTTTTTATTCAGTTAGGTCTTACTTAATTTCTTTCTGAAATGCTCTACAATTTTAAGTGTACAACTAGTTCATCTCCCTGGTTAAATTTCTCATGTACTGTATTCTTTTAGATGCTCTTGTCAAAGGAATTGCTCTCGACATTTCCTTTTCCTGGTTTTCAGAAGCACAACTGGATTTCTGAATGTTAATCTTGTACTTTGCAACTTAGGGACTTAGGTTATTAGCTCCAGTAGCTTTCTTGTGGATTCTCCAAAATTTTTTATGGACAAAATCATATCGTTTGTGAATACAGAGATTTTATTCTTTCTTTCCGATCTAAATGTCTTTTCTTTTTCTTGTCTGTTTTCCTCTGGTAAAGGTTTAATATTGATAAACACATTCATCCCTAGCTTAATGAGGCTCTAAAACAGTCCCTAATATAAAACTAAATTCTAATGCCAGTGTGTGTGTGTGTGTGGGGGGGATTATCATGGCAATGTGTGGACAGTTTTAGGGTAGGGTTTGATTGCTACTTATAGCAAATATCAATACACCAGATAAGAGAATAAACCTTTATCTAGGTTAGGAAACAAAGGTAGCAGTGAGCTTGTCATGCTGTATGTGGAAGTATCTAGCATAAAATGACAGGACAATGTTCCTACCAATAGCCCTATACTTCAAAATGAACATCTTTTTACATATAATGCAAGTTTATGAATTAATATTTTTAAGCCATATTTATGATTTATTTTATAGAATGTTGCCTATTCATTTTATTTATTAAACTAATTACTATTTTTAATGATCAATGAGTGGTTTAATTTATTTTTGTTAACAACAGATGTTTTTCTCTAATTGAGTAGTAAGTTCTTTTTGTGGGACCGAGAAGTGTTTCAGGCTGCTTCCTGCTTCGTCAAATCTACCAAATCACCAATGTGTGTGCCTATCTCGAAAGAAACATGGTTGCAATATATTTATATTTAAAAATAGTGTTAGAAAATGCTCAGGGAAAAATGAGCTCAAAACTTCTAGTACAAAATTTTAAAGTAAAAGAGAATGATATTGGAAAGGGTCCTGGATGAGAATTCCTGTTACCTATAGGTGAATGGTGTTTTAAAACTTGAGTGTAAAAACCTGTCCACTCTAAAGCACAGAGAGTCACACTTTCCAATATTAGGATAATCATAATGCAGCTATTAAGCTAGTGTGAAGGGGTAAGTGTTATAATGTATCTGTCAAAAGATATTGGCTGTCCATGTGTGTTCAAAGGCCTTTGCTCTTATGCTTCCACTAATGCATTGACTTCTAAATATTGTCTCTAAGATACCAAACAATATCCCAAGATCCATGCTACAATTGTCATGAGTTAAGCACCTGAAGGGAATTGGACGCTTTAAGACGTGGTGACTCACTCCTTAAGATTGTGGATGACAGAATGTTGTTTATGTTACTTATCACATTTCATATTTAATTATTAAAATTAATCCAACGTTTCTAGGGCATATATTATGTCCTAAACATTGCACTAGGTCCTGGACTTACAACACTGATCAGTATATGGCTCCTACCAGAACTTTTCTTTAACCCTAACCCTAACCCTACAGGGTGGTAGCTGCTGGCTTCTTTCTTTTAGATGACGTGACGTGTTTGCAAAGTACCAGTCACAAGCAGATGCCCACCAAGAGTGCCCTTTACCTTCTTTTTGTATTCCTTCACCCTTTTATCATTTATTATATATTCTTTTAAACTTCCTACTTCTTCCTTATTAGCCCAAAGTTTGAGATCAATGAAAGGACATTGGGGTGAGGAAGAATGAGGAGGCATAAAAATGAGTAATAATTATCACTTTAGTACTTTTAGATTTTTTTGAAATACATTTATCAGTTTAGAGCTAGAAAGAATCTTGCAAATTACCTTGGCTTCATCTTTTTTACAGACGTGGCAACTGAGATTCTTCTTCCCCTATAATCCTCTGTGTGATAAGTAACTAGTGCAGGACCAGGAATACATCAGGAATCAAGTGAATGTTTTTATTAATAGAAAGACGAGCTTAGTAATTGCCTATCGTCTGAAGGGTTATCGATGGAATGAGGGTCACTAACCACTCTCTACTCTATCTCTTCATTCCCTCCTGCAACACCATGACTATATTTAATTAATCCCCAGAGAGGAAACTTAATTCATTTTTCACTGTTATTCTAATAGAGCCATATTTGTACTTGGCCCAAGACTTTAAGTGTCCAGGAACTGACCCTTGTCCTCTGTCTCCTATTTTTTTTTTCACCTGGTTAAGTGGGAGCCCAGAAGAGAAGGTTGGGGGCTTCCCTAAAGATAAGCAAACTGGGGTAGATTTGTTGTGGCCTTTTTATCCCTTTCTGTGCCATGAAAAGAGAAAAATCCATGTAACTGAAGAAAAATCATTCTGGTACGAATCACTCATTTCACAATATTTTGAAAGCAAAGACTTGTGTTTCTCACATGTATCCGTGAAAAATGAGGAATACGAAACACTCTTGTATGAAATCAGGGTCTTCTCTGGTCAAGGTTCAGGCTATGAAGCTTTGATTTGTTAGTATAAGGGAAAGATGTTCCCTTACCATAAAAGTTTATGTAACTTTGATGTATCTGAATCACAAAATATAATCATTTCACAGGTAGAAAAAGAATTCACTTATTTTGGAATCATGCCTATTAAATTAAACTTTGTTTAACCTAATTAATGGTAAAACTGGGGTGTCCCAAGGAAGTAAATCTCCATTCCAGTTTCCCCATTTCTACCTTTGTCATTTTAAATTATTTAATTAGGTTCTATCAAATGTTTCTAGTCTTAAGATTTAAGGGGTATAATGAAGCTTTTCCGAATATGTTAATATTTCAGGTAAAAGTAAAATATAATACAAAATCCTAGTAAAAATAAAATATTTCTGGATTTCCACTTTTACTCATATTTATGTTTAATGTTCATTAAACAAATTTCTCTCTGCCAAGATTTTTATAAATGTTTGTTTGCTTTTTAATCAGAGCACTACATTTTTAATTTTTTCTCCTGTATCTTAGCCTCAAAATTAATGGATGATATTCCATTTTTTTTTCCTGTTTTTTTCTCCCTGGTTTTATAGCCTAGAAATATAGATTTGTTTGAGTTTGTTTACTTGTTCATTGTTAGCTTGTATTGATAGTAACAGGAAAGGCGCTGTGTTTCCCACGTAATTGTCAGTGCTAAATAATTCACATGTATCATCTTTTCTCAAAACCTTCGACAAGTTTTATTTTATACCTGGTCTCTGATAATTTACAGTCCAAATGGAAGCCTCACTAAATAGACTGCTTTTCCTGGAAGTAATCACAAATTTTAAAATGTAGACACTCTTTTATCTCTTTTATAATAAAGACATACTTATGGCATTTTAAAAAATAAGCACAATACAAGAAGCTAAAACAAATAATAATTAGGTAGGAAGTTGGAGAGAGGCTGAGAACAGGAAAATTGACCTGAGCCAGAAGTAACAAAACAGACAGTAAATGGGTATTGATCAAGGCTGTGTATTTATTAAAGGTAGACTACATCTTTGATTTTAAGATTTCAGAATTCAAATTGAAACAGGACAATCAATCACACAGGATCTACTTTCAAAAACAAACAAATCAGGTGCTGAGAAGCACATCTTTTCTTACACAAGAGAAAAAACATTTATTGCACGGATCTTGTTACTTTAGTCTAGTGCAAGAAAGTAACAATCCCCGGCAACGTTATTTTAAGAAAAACAGCAATGGGTTTCACCAGGTTCTTTCAATTAATACCTTTCAAAATGTCAGGTTGAAACTATGCCGATGTGTGCTTCAATAAAAGCTATCCAGGCGAAGGTGTTGGCAAGGAGGGAGGGGGGAGATTGAATGGAGACCTTGAAACTCAACTGTGCCTTAGAGAATTGGATTTGGGGGACATTTTCATTATGTTCATGCTTATCATTAAAAAGTCAATGCAAAGCTTATAATTTATAGTGAATAATTACAGTGTGACACATTAGATCTCTTGTAAGAATCTATAAGTAGAATAAAATTGCTTGCCATAAGGTATTATAAGAGCAAATTGAGTATGAAATCAGCCTATTCTCGTTGAGTTGGCTTTCTTGAAATACCAACTTTCCTGCCTACTGCTAAAAAACAAACAAACACAAAAGAAATCATGAGGAAAAAAAATGGGAATACTAAGCTACATAATGACCTCTGCAGCTGCCAAGATGACATATTTTGCTGTTTTTTAAACAAATAAAATGAACAATCTTGGGGTAAAACAAGTAAAGAAAGTAAGAAACCGATTTGAAAAGCAAGAATAAATTAGGGGAAAATGCCTATGAGCTCACATTTTCCTCCCAACCCCCAAGTCCTTATGGAAGTAACTGAACCAAATGTTGGGTGAAAAAGTTCAGAAAGAATTGGGCTTGCAAACACAACCAGAAATGCCACAAAAGGGAAAGGAAAAGATTAATCACCCGGGGTCACAAAACCAAAGAGTCGGGATACCAAATTTTGTTAAACTCATTCACATGATGCAGCAGCTGCTGTATTTTTTTTTTTCCACCCTCTGTTCCGGTAGGAAATAAATATGTTGACCACGAAACTTGTCCCTGTTTCAGCCTTCTTGCTGTGGCAGAGCACTTTAACAGGAGCACGCCCAGGAATATGGATGCAATTAGCAGGAATAAAGCTGACCCAGGTTTCTGTAACTTGACCTTAAGGAAAACCCAGGAGCACAATCTTCACTCTGCCTTTCCAGTGCAGAGTTAGCAAATTCCCAACAACCTAACGCAAACCAGATGCACAGCAGGAGAGTCCCTTGGGAGAGGGATTTGCTAGCACACTTTGAAAGTATTTCTCCACCTAGTAAAATTACTAGGAGCCAATCTTTAGGAAATAATTAGAGGGGAATGAAAGCATTTAAATAGAAAGAGGTCCATCAAAGTTATTGATAATAATAAAAAATTTGATGTAACCTCAGTGTCTAATAATAAGAGAATGGTTAATGATGATGATACATGAACTTGAGACAGCCACACAACTCTTGACTCAGCCTCCCAAGGAGCTGGAACTACTACTTGCCACAATCTTTGGCTAATTTTTTTTCTATTTTTTTTTTCAGTAGAGGTAAGAGTCTCACTCTTGCTCAGACTGGTTTGAAACTTCTGAATTCAAGCAATATGCCCACTTCAACCTTCCAGAATGCTGGGATTAAGACATGAGCCCCCACAACCAGCCTTCTTGAGGATTTTTGCATGTACGTTCATCAGAGATATCGGCCTATAGGTTTTTGCTGTTGTTTTGTCTTTGTCTGGTTTGGGTATTAAGTTGATACAGGCCTCATAAGAATGAGTTTGGGAGTTTTTCCTCCTCTTTGATTGTTTTGGAGTTGTTTAAGTAGTATTGTCATTAGTTTTCTGAATGCTTGGTAGAATTTAAGCAGTGAAGCTTTGGGGTCCTAGGCTTTTCTTTGTTGGGAGATTTTTTTCCAGCTGCTTCTATCTTGTTACTTACTACTAGTTTATTCAGGTTTTGAATTTCTCCCTTCTTCAACTTGATGGGTTTTATGTGTCTAGTAGTTTATCTGTTTCTTCTAGGTTTTCCAATTTTTTTTGTTTTTTGGCTTATAATTGCTCATAATAGTCTCTAAAAATCTTTTGGATTTCTGTGACATTAGTTGTAATGTTTTCATTTTCACCTCTGATTTTATATATATATATGTCTTCTCTCTTCTTAAAATGGCTAAATGTTTGTCTATTTTATCTTTTTAAAATACCAATTTTTTGTTTTGTTGATCTTTTGTATACTTTTGTTTCAATCTCATTTATTTCTGTTCTGATCTTTATTATTATTTTGTGTCTTCTACTAATTTTCAGTTTGGTTTGCACTTGTGATTCTAGCTTTTTGAGGCCCATCATCAATATGTTTATTTGTAGCTGTTCTACCTTTTTGATGCAGACACTTATTGCCATAGACTGCCCTCTTTTCACTGCTTTTGCTGCATCCCACAGGTTTTGAGATGTTGTTTCATTTTCATTTGTTTAAATAGTCTTTTAAGAGCGGGTTAGTTAATTTCCAGGTGTTTGTACATTTTCCAGTGTTTTTCTTATTGATCTCTAGTTTTATTCCATTGTGGTCAGAGAAGCTACTTCATGTGATTTCAGTTTTTGTGAAATTTTAAAGATTTGTTCTGTGGCCTAACATATGGTCTATCCTTGGGAATCCTCCACAAGCTGAGGAGGACAATGTGTATTCTGCAGCTGTTGTTCTTAACTCTTGCATTTTTTTCTTCAGGACCCTCTTCGTGGACCAAAACTTTTGCTTACTCCAACCTGACCACGTCTCTGTTCTCTGCTGTGCATTATGCATTTTGCTATCAGAATTTGTAGTAATTTTCTCTCAGTTAGAATGAAATATTTCCAACTACATTGCTGTATATGAAAACTTACTCTAATTTCCCAAATGAATTGTTTCATATGATCTCTTTACTTGAAAGCGGAGCGTAGTACTGCCATCTTTGTGACTGCCCTTAGCGGCCTCCTAGCAACTTGCTTCTTTCTAAATCTTCTTAGACAATTTAAAGTTGACAGCCTATATAAGAATCTGTCTAGACAAATAAACTTAGTGGCATTTTTAAATTTACATTCATGTCTTATCCATTTGAAGATTAACTTCCTGTGGACAGAGCTAAATTCTTTACTTTCCAAATTATTTAGGAAACATTACTTGGGCACTGACTGTATATCTTATACTACACTACAAACTTACTCAGGGTGGGATTTATATATGGTTTTGGTCTTATGTGGTTATTGTTCCACGATGAAATAAGTATGAAAATTGAGCGTAAATGTGTAGAAACATTCATAGCAGTTTGTTAGAGTAATTGTATGAGTTTTGATGGCTAAGAATAAGAAATTCAGGATAGTAGTTTTTGTGTCTTTTTAATTTCATTTTTCTAATAATTTTTGAATTATATTTTACAAAAGCATTGGTATATGATAGATTGGAAATGAAAACAAAAACGGAGCTGGTCCTTCACTATGCATCGTTTGAGTGGCTCTGTTGTACTAACAGGTGGTATCCAAATATGAGTAAATTACACATTAGCCTGCAGGACTTCTGCTTTTCATTTACTAAGATTTTCCTAGCAATATCTTCTGAAAATATTCTTTTTCTTTTTCCTTATGAATGTGACACATCAAGCCCCACAGTTAGAAAGGACCAGGTAATTTACAACTTTCTTTGATTAGAATGAAATATTTTTCCATGTAAATTGCTCCATGTGAAAACTCACTCTAATTTCCTTTTTGAATTCTTTTATACACCTAATCTATTTGATTGAAAACTAATTCAATGTTGAAGTTAATTATCAGCCTTTGTGATTTCCTTTAGCAATCATCCAGCAACTTTCTTCGTCCTAAATCTTAGCAGACAATTCAAACAACTGAACAATGCTCTGTGAGAACCTGTCTGGAAAAATGGTCTTTTTTCACTATGACTCTTGAATATCTACAAGTTCCTTTAAGTACATCCCATTTTGGATTTATGAATGCATGTAGCTAAAACTCGTCTGAATCTATGAATAATTCCAGCTTACAAGACTTAATAGAAAAATTGAAAGAAGCAAGAAATTTCATTTTCTTATAGTTATTTTAAAACAATCTACTTAAAAACCAGAAATTATAGGCACACGTGGACATGATTAGCATTTTATACAGATTTCTGAATGTTGTTCTGTTTCTTTGAGATGCTCTTCTTTCTCTGTAAGTTGTCTTACTTCAATCCATGAGTTCATATTGGGATTCACTAACCCTTTCTCTGCCTCTCTACAATATTATCTTTACCTCCAAAGCAAAGACTGCTTCTCTTTTACCGACATTTCTATGAAGTGACTGTATGTGTCTGATATATGTTTATTGCAGTATTGAGATTATTTACTTTTCTGTATTACTCTTCCACTAGAGTGTAAACTATTATTGATTTTTATATTCTCAATTCCTGAGGCAGTGACTAGCACATAATAGGTACTGAATAAATGTTTGCCAACAACAAATACATGAATGAATTGCTAAGAGTTTCTGATTTGCATGTTTCTTCTTTTCTTTTTCAAAGATAAAAATAAACAAATTGAAAAGGCTTCAATTCTTAGTGAACTTGAAATACCACAGAGGAAACAGATGTGGAAGTTGGAGGAGTGTCCCTAAGGATGCTTTTAAAGAGAAATAATGTGACATAAGATTGGAAAGCAAAGAAAAGTAGCTATCAGGAAGATTTTAAAAAGCAGTTATTAAAGAAAAATTAAGAACTGGTTTCCACTTACTCCATTCTGTTCCTTTTAGTAACATTATTGATTCTCAAGTCAAATGAGCTGAAGGTATTTGCTGTCTGCCAACGTAAAACTATATAACTTACTACGAATATAACACCTGAGTTATCTTTGCTATCTTCCTGAGGTTTTTTTGTTTTTGTTTTTGTTTTGCAGTTTTGGGTCGGGGCTGGGTTTGAACCCGCCACCTCCAGCATATGGGGCCAGCGCCCTACTCCATTAAGCCACAGGCACTGCCTTCTTCCTGCCTTTTTTCATTTATACATAGGCTACCTCTTTCATAAAGTGTCTCTGATTGTCCTAATGACACATTAGCTACTCCAATTATTTGAACACAAGGGAAAAAATACAACCGGGAAATGTCAAGGACAGAAGTACTATCTTCTTGCCATGTAAGATTTACAGTGAACAGAGGGAAGATCCTGAAAAACACTGCAATTCCTGCTCCAAGAACTTTCTCTGCCAATTGGAGCTTTTATATTGGTATAGTAATATGGTGAAATGGCTGTTCTCAGAACAAACAATTACAACACGGGGCTATTAAACAGTAAAATGTTTTTCATATAATTTATCCAGAATTTATTTCTTAGACTGTTTAGATTTGTGTCCAATGATAATAGATTTAAACAACTTGGTATACTTAGCAATGACAACACACAAACACATGTCTACACAGCCGTGAAGCTTGCATTATTTCAGACTTACGTTGCTGACATACTGCATATGACCTGATTATCTATAGTCAACATCTCAAATGATCAGGGAATTTATTCAAGGAGTCTGAATCATGTAGTTAAAACCTGAAATCATTGTTAAATTCATGTAACATTTCTGATTTTGTTCCATTGGTAAATGTGACTATCCCTTTCCTGGTAAGGGTTCTACACGTACTCATTTCCAAATGATCTCTCAAAGAAAAACAGACCAAGAGTAACAGCATCCTTATAAATAAGATTGGTAATTAGGTTGTCTAATGCCAGGCCTTGCTTTTCAGAAGCTTCACGGCAGAATCCGTCACACTTAGGAACACTTAAATTAAATAATACAGAGAGAGGACAAAAATGGACAGAACAAGCACAGTCATTCTTTTAACAAAATTCAGTTTCCTGCTTCCCTGAAATGCCCACCTTTTGACACTCAGCTCCTTCCACAGATTAAGAATATTTAATCTCACCGGTTTTTAGTCCCCACTCCTGTCCTTCATTAACATTCTAGGATTTAAGCTTCTGATCATGGACTGATTTTGTGACACAGCACTGACACAATAATGACTCATTTGAGGGTCATACAGGTGGGCACCGTTTGGTATTCCTTTAGATTGTCTTCCAGATCATAGAATGGAAAGATCAGTCAAGTTTGAAGAAAATGCCTCAGGTATATCCAACAATGATTTCCCAAGTTTTAGAGTCATCTTCAGGGAGTCTTGTATCAATAAATTCTGGAGCATTAAAGCCAATTAAAATATTGCTCTTAGAATAAATAATGTTTATTTGGAGCCAGGCATGATGCTCATGCCTATAAACCCAGCATTTTGGGAGGTCAAGGTAAGAGGATCTCTTAAAGCCAGAAGTTTGAGACCAGCCTGGACAATATAGTAAGATCCCCATCTCAAGAAACATATAAAAATTGGCCAGACATGGTGGTACACACCTGTACTCCCAGCTACTTGGGAGGCTGAGACAGGAGGATTGCTTGAGTCCAGGAGTTTGAGATTGCAGTGAGCTATGATCATGTCACTGCACCCTATCCTGGGTGACAGAGCAAGATCCTACCTCTAGAAAATAAAATAAGTAAAATACAATAAACACTTACCTGGACTCTAACGTCCTATTACAGACAGTTGAGACACTAGATTTAACAAATATATACTGAGATTAATTCCTATGTGTCATTTGTTGAGCTTAGGCATGTATATATATATACATATATATGAACAGAGCAAAGATCTTGCCATCAAGATGCTCACATTCTATTTTAGGAGACATCAAACCGAAAGGCAATGTGATGGATGAAAACAAGCCTGAAAACTAAGTGCTTTGGAATCTCAGGTAATTACTTGTTCCTAGGGTGACCTGGGGAGAATAACAGAGGACACCAGTTTTGAACTTAGCCTTTGTAAAAGTCTTTCCTTTTTATGTTTTCTTTTTAGGGTGAAGGAAGTAAGTCCAGAAATTCTGGGTTAACTGTTTTGTCCCCCATCAGGTCTTTAGGCCTCCTTTTTCACTATTAGTCTGGAAGAAGGTATTGGTATCAATCATTCTACATCTTAAAAATATTCAATCCATAGAGTCTGAACTCCAGATTTTGATGTCTGCAAATCAGCAGGGCCCAGCCTTCTGGTCTTGTATCTTCCCACCATGTTATTTATAAAATGCCCACCATGTGGTAGGCAGGTTGCAAGACAGACAATGCTGTCGCCGCTTCCCAGAAGTTAGTAAGTAAATAAAATTACAACAGAGTTCCATACACCGTTGTATGTAACCATTGAGCAGTTGTGTGGTCAAGACCGCCAGAGATAGGGATAGATGTCCCTAGTGTCTCTTCTAATCTTAAATTGTACAGTAGGTACCATTTTATTTTTATAAAGTAAGCATCAACTCTTTCAGAGAATTGTGATGCAAAGATAAAAGTAGGGCACTACTCAAATTAAAGTCATCTTACTAGCTGAAAGGCATAACTCAGAGTTACGTTTCAATGAGCGAATACTTAGGTCCCAAAAGAACTAAGCTCAATATTTCACTTAAGTCATGAAATTTCAGAGCTGGGGAAGAAATTTAAAATAATTTATTATTTCCCATTTTGAAGTAAGCTGCTTGTATGAAAGACTGACTTAGGCAGTGCAAAGATTATAATTGTATAGTTATATTTCATATTTAAGGTAAAACAAAAAATTCATGATTTTTCTTAGATGATGGTTAATCACACAAAAAAAATCCAATTAAAAATTAAAAAAAATATATGTGTTCATGCCCTAAATTACGGGGGTAGGCTATAAATAATAGAACTTTGGAGAAAATTGATGTGGCCTAACTTCCTCACTTTATACATTAGAAAATGTGGACTCTAAAAATAATTTACTTTCCTATTGCCTCAGTAGGTTTTCTCCCTGAGTGTTTGGAGCTCAGTAAATGGCATTACTAACCATGCTATCACCTGAGTATAACACCCGGGAATCACCTTAGACAGTTGCTTTTTTTCTCACTTCCTACGTTAAGTCGATCACCACTGCTCAAGTTCAAGTTCTTAGCACCTCTCACCTAAGCTTCTTGAACAGGTTTATGTCCTTGAGACTGCAAATCTCTTTCTAGATCTCTTCTAATCTATCCTCACGCTCTGCATTCTTTCCTGAGTATCAGGCATGATCTTGTCATTCTTCTACTTAAAATACTTCCCTGGTTTGTACCAGGGAAGGCCCCACTGGAAAATTGGAGGAACGTTAGATGCAAAGGTAGGACTAGAATATAGAGAAATGGCAAGGGTGTATGCTGTAGGGTGTGAAGACCATCAGGAAGAAGGAAGAAGCAGGAGAAAGGGCTGTTGGCAGTAGGATGTCAGGGCTCAGAAAATAAGACCCTGAAATGAAAGCCTCAGAAGCAGAGCAGGACCGTCTCTTGCCCTCCTGTCTTTCATTCCATTCTCTAGAGTTAGCCCTAGAAATTAGAATCCTGCTTCCCCAAGATGGGTCATAGAAACCAGAACCCCTTTTCAACACCAGTCATAACACCTAAAAATATTACTCTAATTCTTTTCTACCTTTCTGTATAAAAAGTGGGCATAGCCAGGTGCAGTGGCTCACGCCTGTAATCCTAACCCTGGGAGGTCGAGACAGGTAGATTGCTGGAGGTCAGGAGTTCGAGACCAGGCTGAGCAAGACTGAGACCCCCATCTCTAAAAACTAGTCAGGCATTGTAGCAGGCACCTGTAGTCTCAGCAAGCTGGGAGGCTGAGAGAAGAGGATCAGTTGAGCCCAGGCACTCTACTGGGGCAACATAGTGAGACTCTATCTAAAAAAAAAAGGCCATGAAAAAAATTATCTGACCTATGTTGTTCAACTGTAGGTCATAGGACCCTCATTCTAGAGAAGGTCCTGCTCCATATCTGATAAGAAGGATGTAGCACAGAGAAGCCAGGAACAATCTATTCGGACAGGCCTTGCTGAACCTCCCCGCTAACTCTATGGGCGGTAGATCATACCCTTTTTGTCCGATCATATTTCTACGTGGCTTCTGTACTTTATTGAACCTAAGCTCAAGAATGGTCAACTTCCCCTGTATCACTGGGTCTTAATTCTAAAGGCTCCCACTCCCATGTATACATGTTAAAAACATTTCTGTGTCTTTTCTCCAAGTCATCTTCCCTTTATCAGTTGATTTTTCAGTGAAATTTCAGAGGTCAAATGGGAATTTTCCCTTGGCCTCTATAAGCAGAAGGCAGCAGTAGTAGGTGCAGGAACTACTGGTGGGCCTATCCCTGTAAGCGGAAGCTGAGATTAGGATGCAAAGGAGCAGCCAGGCTTCTGAATACCCAGTTTTCCCTCTCATTTCTCTCTCAAGGTGCTCCAGTTTGGCCAAACACAATGTAAAGTCAGATGATGAGCGACCCCATTAATAAAATCCATAAAGTTCATCTTCTAGATCCAACCACTATCCCCCTGCATCCTATTTGATGGAGAATGCATGGAAGATGGGTCCAGGAAGACACACAGAAGACACTTATCCTTTATTCTTTCTCCTCCTCCTCTCCTCTTCCTTATCCTCTTTCTCCTTTTACTCCCTCTTCTTCCTCTTCCTCTTTTCCTTCTTCTTCTCCTTTTTCCTATTCTTCCTCCTCCTCCTCTTCTCCTTTTTCCTCTTCCTCTTCTCCTTCTTCTTCCTTTTCCTCTCCTTCTTCTTCCTATTCCTCCTCTCCTTTTCTTCTTTCTTCTTCCTTCTCCTTCCTCCTCCTCTTCTTCTTATTCTTTCTTCTCCTTTCTCTTCCTCTTTGTCTTCCTCTTTCTCTTTTTCCTCTTCCTCTCTGTCTTCTTCTCCTTCCTTCTCCTCTTCTTCCTCTTCCTCTCCTTCATCTTCTTCTTCTTCCTTCTCTAACATATACTGAAATTTCTTTAGCTAACATTCAAAGCCTTTAATGACCTGTCCACAACATACTCTTCTCAGTGTAATTGACTTGTTTCTCTTTCCATACTCACACCATAGCTTTGTGGACCACTTTTCAAGCTGTACGTTTTTACCTTTTTGTTTATTCTCCTGAACTCCCTTGACTCGTGTCCTTCAGTCTTCTTTATCCTTCAGATCTCCTTTCAGATGCTACTTCCTCTTTATAATCACTGGCTCCTCAGATGCATCACTTTCATGTAATATATCAAGGCTGGCCCTGAGTACCTCGCATTTCAGTCCAAAGAAGGAACTCTAACTTCATGAAATCTCCAGGAAAGGGGTAGGGAGTAGAATGTTTTATGAGAGAAGTAAAAAACGTGATGGGCTTGGAAAAAATGCTCCCTTTTCCTTTGAGACCTCTCTTGTGTACCCTCCCCCCCACCTTTGTAGAACAAGAAAACGAAGGTGGAAAAAATTAAGAGAAAAACCAAGAAGTAGGCTGTGTAAGTTTCTCTTGGAAATAGAAAAGACTTTTTTTAAAAAAGAGGAAGAAGAGGAGAGGAGCCAGAGAAATCACATCCATGACCTTAACCTTGTTTTTAAGGCTAAGATTTTAAAAGCTTGTTCTTAATTTTCTTTCACTTGCTCAAAGTTAACATTTAGCAGGAGTGTCAGAGCATAGCCAATGTATTCACAGGGGACTGGGATTTAGGATTTAGGCTTATGGATCTCACACTGTGAAAACAGCTGTATCTCTTGTGGGAGAACGTACACATGGATATGTGGAGAGAGCAAAGGCTTTGCAAGCATTATGAGGGGCCTTGGTTGCTATGCCAGTGGAATTCCAGCTTGCTAAGGCCAAGTATTTATTTCTGGGACCAGGGAAGCCTCACTAGTGTCACTAGCTCCAAAAACAGCTGTGCGCCTTGAGGCATAAAGTAAGAAAAATTTTGTTTCTTTGCTGAGGATAAATATTCATTGCCAGACCCAGTGTAGGCCAATCTAGGGATGTTAACCTTGAACAGCAGCTAAACTTCTGCCTTTGAAGATCCACATTATTATACTAAGTGCTTGCAGTATAAAAGGGTCTGGTAAAGTGAATATAATATTATAAAAATAGATACTTCATTTGGGAGCTAAAGAAACTCCAGCAATGCTCTGTACCATCTGTATAAACAGCTAGTCAAGGATTTGGGACCCTAATCACCTCTCTTTTCTTATCAGAAATATAAACAACCATCACTCTATTGAGTATTTCTTTCTTCTCTTTTATGCCCCATACCCCATGGCAATTTTGTTTGCTTTTGTTTCCTGAGACACATTTTCACTCTGTCACCCTAGGTAGAGAGCCATGACATCAACATAGCTCACAGCAACCTCAGACTCTTCAGCTCAAGTGATCCTCAGCCTCCTGAGTAGCTGAGACTATCGGTGTCCATGCCTAGCTAGTTTTTCTATTTTTAGAGGAGATGGGGTCTTTCTCTTACTCCAAGGTTTACTTCTATGGTTACACTCATCAGAGTCAAACCTATGCTATAACTGAGTATGAATCAGAAAACAGGGGTATTGTTTGATATATCTTTGTACGTTCTCAAGACTAGTGCAAAGGAAACTTTTTTTTTTTTTGAGACAGAGCCTCACTTTGTCACCCTGGGTAGAGTGATGTGGCATTATAACTCACAGCAACCTCAAACTCTTGGGCTCAAGCTATTCTCTTGGCTCAGCCACCTGAGTAGCTAGCTGTGACTACAGATGCTCAGGTTGGTCTCAAACTCCTGAGCTCTGGCAATCCACCTGCCTCAGACTCCCACAGTGCTAGGATCACAGGTGTGATCCACCTTAACTGGTGGCTTTATTAAAAAGACTCTTAATAAATATTTGTAGAAGTAGAATTATGAGACTTGCGCAAGATCACATTTATATCTTTTAATTTCTTACTCAGTAATCTACTGTTGCACTCACTGTGAGAACAGAATATTTGTGGTTCCCTTTCCATACAATTTGTATGTTGAAGTGATGGTATTAGGTGAGGCCTTTGGAATTCATTAGGCTCCTAGGAAGCCATAAGGGTAGAATCCCCATGACAGGGTTAGTGCCCTTATCAAATGAGGAAGGGACACTAGACCTTCTTTTTTTCGCCAAGATAGAGAACATGGTGATAAAGTAGCTGTTAGCAAGCCAGAAATAGGGACCTCACTAGGAACTCAGTCTAGTTGGCACCTTAATCTTAGACTTCTTAGCCTCTAGAACTATAAGGCATCCATGTCTATTGTTTCCACCACTCGGTCCATGGTATCTCTCAGTAGGAGCCTGAGCTCACTTCAATTCTGTGAAATTAATTTAGAAAATTCACAGATCTAAACTTTTCAAATAAATTTTCATACAGAAATATCTTATTTCTCATTGTAACTAAATAAAGTATGTTTCTTACTTTTATGAGTTTATTTACTGAATTAGCATAATCCTTCAACAGTATGTTCTCCAATGCAGGGTAGTAACATTTATTGCCATTTTTCCCCTCAGGCAAAGATGACAACTGTCTAAAATAGAAAAGCCATGAGTATAATCTAGCTGCATTTAAAGTAAGAATATATGGCTCACTTTTTATTTGTACCTTTTAATCTTGACTTACAGATTTGATGGTCAAATCCACTTTCACTTACTGTAAACAAACTCTTCTAGGCTGCCATATTTGTTGCTTCTTCTAAAGTGCCTTGAATAGCTTTTGTATGTAGGTTATAATCCAATTATAGCACAAGAATATGGGAAAATGGATAAGGGAGGGAAGGGGGAAGAGAAGGGTGAGTGGAGAGAGGGTAAATGGTGGGATCACACTTATGGTGCATCTTAGAAGGGACAGGTGAAACCTACTAAATGCAGAACACAAATATTTTCACATAATAAACGAGAAAATCTCATGAAGGTTATGTCGAACAGTTGGATGAAAATATTTCAACTTGTATATGAAGCCCGCACACTGTACCCCATGATTGCACTAATGTACACAGCTATGATTTAATAAAAAATAAATAAATAAAGTGCCTTGAAGAAGAATCTAGGGTATTTTGGACCACAAGGATCAGTGTAGTTGTACCTTCCAGAGACGTTTCATAATGACCTACTTTTCTGCCCATTCTCACTGCTACAGTGCTTTGGTATAGACTCCCTAAAGCAGTGGTGCTCAACCTTTCTAATGCTGCAGCCCTTTAATATGGTTCCTGTGGGTCACGACCCACAGGTTGAGAACTGCTGCCCTAAAGCAGTACATGTGCTGTGGATCCTGTCCCTTATATCTTCTTCCATTACGCAATATCATTTTGTTATATGGACAGGGAATAGAGAACATTTATCTGCAGAGATAGAATCACAAAGAGACCAACAAAAATGAAGCCCATATGAAAAGTATACATGTCTGAAGACTTTCACTGGGTCAAGTCTTCCTGAGGCCAGACTCAATCATTCTGACCCTTAAACTCTAAGAGACAGCCTGTGTCTTTATAATAAATACATTATTTTCATCAAGCCCATCTGATTTGCTTTATTTTTCCTATAATTAAAGTGTCCTCACTAACACATCAAGTGTTGTGTAACTAACATAAGGGTCATGGATTATGTAATAAAATCTAGGAAATCAAATCGCTAACAATAAGTATAAGAGGCTGTTCCTTTGCTTAGCATTGTCTGAGCATACAGTCTTCCAAGTTATGTTTTTAAAAATTTAATAAAAAAAATTCTTTTGAGGCATGGAAGGGCCTCTTATGCTACAGATTTTACAAAATTTAATGGACAAATTTTAAGGTTAAGGTTTCCTTGGCGAGAGTAAAGATTTCTTGCTGACATTCAGTTCTGTGTATCTCAAGGCTTTGGTACATTTTTCAGTTGAAAATTTTCAGTTTTCAAAGTGATCCACTGTTATTTTTCATCGCGCCAT
The DNA here is from genome assembly GCA_963573935.1 of Arctocebus calabarensis. NCBI lineage: Eukaryota > Metazoa > Chordata > Mammalia > Primates > Lorisidae > Arctocebus > Arctocebus calabarensis. The sequence continues at coordinate 2,041 of CAUYON010209936.1, read as the reverse complement.
CTCACAGCCAAACCTTTTAACTGACTTTAGGGTTTCAATGATTTCATGCAAAATGACTTTGTTTTGAAGTTTGGCACGTAACTTCTTTGAATGTAATTGATGGATGTAAGCAATGTTTTTGGTGATTCTGAAAAGTATAGATAAGCCTCAGTAAAGTATAGATAATCTTCTACCATCATGTGTCAGGTGCACATTATAAATACAAGGCTAGATAATGGGGATGTAAAGAAAGGACTGACAAGTATGGAAATTGTAAGTCCTGCCACTATGTAATAAGTGCTTATAGAAGGTGGGTTGAGGTCACTGTTCTGAGTGATAATTAACTTTATGTGTCATCCTTGCTAGGCTAAGGTGCCCAGTTGTTTGGCCAACCACTAGCCTAGTTATTGCTGTGAAAGTATTTTGAGATGTAATTAACATTTACGATCAGTTGCCTTTAACTAAAGCAGGTTGCTCCCGTGAGTGAGTCTCAAAGGCAGACTGAAATTTTCCTACAAAAAAGGATTTCTACCTCAAGATTGTAATGTAAAAAAACTCTGCCTTAGTTTCCAGCATGCTGGTTTGTTTACTCAACATACTTAAGATTTCCTGTCCAACAGCTTGCCTTATATATTTCAAGTTTCAGCCCCCATGATCTCATGAGACAATTCCTTACATCAGTCCCTTCTCTTTTGTTTTTCTCAATCTCTTATTGTTTCTGTTTATCTGTAGAATCCTAACACACATATGTATTCTAGCACACAACCAGTATTTCACTTGGTGGTTTATGTCTGTTTGTCTGTTTCTTCCTCTAGATTCCAAACTCCTTACAGTAAAGATTCCTTCTCGCCCATGTTTATATTCATGTTTTCCAGCTTATTATAGGCAAGTCAACAATAATTAAAGAAGTAATATATGAGAAAGATCTTCTTAACAGTAATGGATTAAAAGTGTAATTTTTTTCTAACAAAAACCACATTTCTATAATAACTTTGCCTTCATTCATGATATCAAAATAGGTGTCTGCTTATTAACACGACTGTAGGTTGGAGATCTTGGAAGAGTTCATCTCCAGTCTTACCATGAACCCCTCCCTATCTTGCTGAGTTAGTGAAAAAGTCACTAACTCACTTGGAATCACTTGGAGGGTGACCTGTAAGTGGCACTGGTGATGGGCAGAGGGGTGATGAGTAGGAAGCTTCCTGAACCGTACATGATGCTAGAGAGCAATGATTTTCAACCAGTGTGCCATGAGAGGATCTTAGTTCTGCCTTGAAAAATTTTAAAGATCATTAAATTATTTTTGAAAGCAGTTCAAGTAAGTATATTCCTATTTTTGCTCTTATTTATTTATTTTGATCAACATAATTTAAGTGTGCCCTGGAAGTTTAACTACAGGTTCAAGTGTGCCGAGGGATTAAAAATGGTTGAAAAACATTGCTTTGGATCCTGAGGTTCTCTGAGTTATGAACAAGCAGGTGCAGGTGCTCTTGGCCTTTGTCTTGTGCACTGCTCAGCACCCGAGAGTCTTGGGTTAAAACACTGTGCTTAGAGCACAGCCACTCTGTGCCAACCAAGAAAGAATCTCTTTCGTGGTTCTGCCACCTTCTGTAGATATATTATATCCAGACTCTCACCTTTTTATGGTCTGTGGAGAATATTATATCCTCTCTTTTTTGTTTCCCTCTAAAAGGATCTTGACATAATCTATGCCAAAGAGTGATTATTAGGTAGTTCCTACCTTCTGTGTAGAAAAATAAACTCATAAAATACGGGAACATTAAAGCTTCCCTATATGTAGGCTCAGCGCCTGTGGCTCAACGGGCTAAGGCGCCGGCCACATACACCTGAGCTGGCAGGTTCGAATCCAGCCTGGGCCCACCAAACAACAATGACGGCTGCAACCAAAAATGGCCGGGCGTTGTGGCAGGCGCCTGTAGTCCCAGCTACTTGGGAGGCGGAGGCAAGAGACTCGCTTGAGCCCAGGAATTGGAGGTTGCTGTGAGCTGTGATGCCATGGCTACCCAGGGTGACAGCTTGAGGCTCTGTCTCAAAAAAAGAA
>CAUYON010209932.1:0-18266 GCA_963573935.1 Arctocebus calabarensis | reverse complement strand
TTTAAAAACTGGCTTCCCGCCGCCATTAAACAGACCTTGACAAGAAACCTGCTTGGTCTCGTTCTCTCTTTCTCGCCCATTCTCTTTCAGGCTCGGTCCCCCTCGTCCCCACGAATAACCACGTCCCGCGGGACGGGACAGAGATGAGGAGATGTTTAGTAGACAACTCCCTGTGCTTGGAAAGAAGGGGCTTTTTTGAGGCAATTACCTAACAATTTCCCCATCATTGCAAAATGTAGTTTTATGGGATACAAAACATTAGGCTGACAGTTCTGTTGAAGGAGAATGAGTATGGGCCCCAAACCCTTCTATATCGTAGGTTTTTCCTGACAAGTCTGTGGGAAGCCTGATAGGTTTTCCTTTGTAGGTTACTTGATGCCTTTTTCTTGCTCTTTGCTGTATTTCCTCCTTAATTTAGACTTGGCCAGGTTGATGTTTCTTGGTGATGACCTATTTGCTATGAATCTTCCCAGTGTTTGATGTCCACCTTGTATCTATATGCCCAAATTTCTTGTGATACAGGACAAGTTTTCTGATAACTTCCTCAAATGACTTTTCCATGTTTTTAGCTTTCTTCTCCCCCAGGGGTACCTACAGTTCAAATGTTGGTTCAGTTTACATAGTGCCGTATTTCTCTCTGTGATTGCTCAGACTTTTGAATACTCTTCTTTGCCTTTTTTGAATGACTGGGTTATCTCAAGAGCTTTGTGTGAAAGCTCTGAGATCCTCTCCTCTCTTTGCTTTATCCTATTTTAAAGCTTTCGGTTGTGTTTTGAAATTCCCTAAATGACTCTTTTATTTCTTTAAATTCTATTATGTGCTTTCTTATTTTATCTAGCTAATGACTTATTCATTTGTTATTGATTTCCTGAAAAACATTTTTAGCTTCTTTTTATTGGTTTTCAACTTTCTTTTCAATTCCATTCATCTTATTTTCTATCTTATTCTAACTTCCCTTTCTTTCATTTCAGCAATTTCTTGTGGGTGATTCCACTATGATAGCTCCATTGTGTTCATTTAGGATATCTAATTATTATTATTTTTTTTCATTTTGACAGTATTCTTCTTTTGCTGATTTCTTCTCATCTGTCTCCTTTTCTTTCAGCCCTGGGTTAATAAGATTGCAGGATACCTATTCTCCTTTGCTGAGAACTCTCTCAAACCAAATCTAAGAGTGATGGCTGCTGAGGGCTAAGGGATCTTGAATGAAGTGTTGAGCCCTGAAGAGTTTCTGCTAGCCCAGTGGTAGTGGTAGGAACTCATCAGTGGGGTCAGAATGTCCAGGCATAACTCAGGAACCTCAGGAGGAGAGTTGCAGGTCAAGTAGTTCCCCTGGACCCACAGGAGCAGAGCTTCAGAGTTGAGTACGGCAAGAGCTTCAGAGCTGGCTCTGGGAATTTCAGTAGAAGAGCCACCTATATGGAGTACTGGTTCACCATAGTGGGGACTGCTGGTGCCCAACAATTGCACAGAGGTTTGTCTCAGTAGCTTAGCATGTACGTAGGCTGAATAGAGCTTCTAGTCAGCCAAGGTTCTCCCCCTACATCTAGAACATCACTGATGCACTGACCCCAGTCATTTTAAATGGTGCCAGTGGTGTTGGGGCTCCTTCTCTGTTTGGCTTCCAGACCAGGGAGGAGGCATACTCATCCCCCAGTCGTAGGGCATGAAAGAGAGATCATCTATTCCCTCCCTGGCCTAGTAAAGATGATGCAAAGGCTACTGCTGGAAAGCTAGATCCCAAAAGGACCTGACTCCGTAAGCCAGAGCAATCAGGATGGTTTCAGTTCCAGAAACCTAGGATTGTCAGGCACCACATCTCTGCTACATCTATTCTCTGGGGGATGTCTCTGCACAGACTCTGAGCAGCTGCCTGATCAGTCCAGAGGTCTTCAGAGAAGGGAGAGACCAACAGAATGGAATAAGAAAGTGAGCCTTATTAAGACTTGGAGGCAGGGTAGAAAAAACCAACAGCATGAGCAAGTTCCCTGAGGTAGAAAAAACTTGGCATGGTCTAAGAACAGCAAGGTCAATATGGCTAGAGTAATAAAAGAAAGACTGTTTGAAGGAAAGAAGTTCTAAAGGTGACAGTGGCGGCAAGTGTATTTTTAAAACTACTTCACGTCACAAATAATAATGTTCATGCATATTAAAAATACATATCATGAGAAATTATTTTATCTATCAGGCTAGCAAGAATTTAGTGAAGGTCAAGCTGTCTTTAACTTTTGTTTCTCTCCTAAAAAGCAGTGCTGCCTTTGGTTGTCTGTGCCCTATTGCGGATAGTACTAGAACCCCCAGCTTAATATCTAAGATGATGGATGATACTGTGAGTAAAAATAAGCCATCCTCTGTTTGACTGAGTTGGCAGATGCTGTAATGAGCTAAAGAGTTGTTCTCTCTGTTAGGGGTTGATGCTTGTAGGAAAAAACCAACTGCAAATATGTCATTTTGTGCCTGTGAGAAGCTCTTGTCCCTCAGTGGAGCACTTGAAAGCCCCAGGCTTTGGGAGGTGCTCTTTAGGGGGTTGCTTGATCTCCACAACAGCAGAAATAAGTGGAAGGGCATAAGTGGGCATGGTTAGGTTTGATGAGCCTGGACGGATTTGCAAAGCCTTGGCAGGGTCCAGAGGTCATTTTCCTGGCCACTATGGGGAGTCCTTGGAAAAAGGGGTTACAATTCTCTACTGGCTATCAGTAATGAGCTCTGCCCATCTTGCACTACCCCTGCCCTCCAGTATCTGGGTGCATAGGGACATGCCTGAATACGCCACACTCAGTTACTATGGCACTAGAGCCTGGAATATTATCTTCTGGAGAACACTCCAGTGGATATGAGACAGGCTAAGACAGGGCTACATGATCATTTTTCCAGCCGATAGGGAAAGCTGCTGCAAGGAAGATTGAGCTTTGCTCTCTAAGCCAGTAAGGCTGTTTGTGGGGAAGGGGCTGTAATTCCTCAGCTGCCTGTCAGGAGTGTCCATTTTCCTTCTAGTGTCTGTTCGTAATTGGGTGCACTGGAACACTCCCACTTAGATGCTATGGTGCCATCGGCTGTGAATCCCCCCTGCCAGGAGACTCACGATAGTTCCACAGCATCGCTTTCCTATGGGGGACATGGAAGCTTCCCCAGATTGTTACTTCTCAGACTGCCTCTGTGTTCTCCTTTCTGCCCATATGGGCTCTCTCACTTACTTAGTCCAACTCCCAAACCTCCTTCCCTGTCCCCCAGCAACCTGCTCAGTCCAGGGGACATAAGATCTGACTTGCATGTCTGCCCCTTGGAATGTTTCTCTGAGAAACACTGGAGGCCAGGGAGCTCCCCGATTAGGTACCCTGGGTCCACTGCAGTCCTCAGGGTGAAAAGTCGTGGGCCCCACTCTGTGGAACCTCAGACTGGATGATGCACCTGCTGGGAGAGGCAAGGGCATATTAAATTCTCAGCTCAAATACTTTCTTGGTTACAGTGGTTGGTGGGAGGGGCATGGAAGGACAAAAGTCTGAATGGAAGAAAGTCAGTTGTCTGGTCACTCCGGTAACTCTCCTCGGAGAGTCCAAGGAATGTCTAAGCTCTAGGATCACGCAAGTTCTACTCATAATTTTGTGGTTAACACAGTGTTTGAACTCATGGTAGTAGAAATGTTCCAAGTAGACTCGGTGCCTATAGCTCAATGAGTAGGGCGCTGGCCACATACAACAAAGCTGGCGGGTTCAAGCCTGGCCCAGGACTGCTAAACAACAATGACAACTGCAACCAAAAAGAAAAAAAAAAATAGCCGGGCATTCTGGTGGGCACCTGTAGTCCCAGCTACTTGGGAGGCTGAGGCAAGAGAATTGCTTAAGCCCGAGAATTTGAGGTTGTTGTGAACTGTGATGCCATAGCAGTCTACCGAGGGTGACAGAGTGAGACTTTCTCCAAAAAAAAAAAAGTGTTCCAAGTAACTTGGTAGCTCACTGATCACTGAAGGAGAGTGGAAAGGAAAGAAATCCCCCATTATCCCTTGACTGCGCTATGAGCCTCTCTAGGTTTGATACTTTCCAATACCTTTTTTCCTTTATCTTTTTCCTTTTTTCTTAATAAGTGTTCTTTGTGAGGTCTCTAGCAGGTTCCAGCACTCTTCTCTCTGGCACGCGCCTGAGCTACAACCCATCTCCCGGCTCCCTTATTTGGAACTTCACCTTTCCTCCAGGACTGATTTGGCAAGCAGTGTCTCTAGTCATCCGTCTTTCCCTCCTTCCCCTCTCCAGATGGCCTTATCAGGCCTAGTTCCCTAGTTATATGCTATTGCTATTGCTGTATTTATTCATTAACAGTTAGATGCTAATTCCAGCCCAAACACAAAGGGAAAGTAACTACAAAAGAATATAACTATCTGAAAGCAAGGATCTTTGGGGTCCACCTGGGAAGGTGACGACCACATGTCCAGTTAAAATAATGTAAGTCAATAGGTAAGAAAATAAACATATAATTGTTGCAGATAATGTGGATGACACTGTGAGAGAATATTCAGACATGATGAAACAAGTGATTATTTAAAAAATGACTTTGTGTGTTTATTAAATTGCATTTGATTTTAATTCCTATATATTATACAAGTATCAATGCATATGTTTAATTATGTTATAAATGAATAAGCCAAACACTATCCATTCTTTTAAAAATTGTTCTTTAGTTGTTATTTTTAAAGTAAAGTTCACTTATTTGGTTTTCTGAAGTAAAACTCTTCTACACACTTGATGTATGTGCTTTTGCAAAACTGATCATTAGAAATGGGTAAGATGGTTATTGGAAGTACAACTTCTTTCCATCCCCTCTGAAACTTAGTTCACCTCCATTCTTACCTTATCAAAGCAATTATCTTTTGCATACGAATGTTGAGTTGATACATTTATAAATGTATATTTATGCAGGTCTACCTGAAATTTCTATCTGATTTGAACACTAAATATTTTTTTTCCTAAAAAAGTAGACTTCTTTGTATTCTTCTTAGGAGGAAGTCTAATATCGTACACTTATTTCAGGCAGGGAGACTTTTCTGAAATGAACATCGAAGAACTAACAGCATGATGAAGTATACAGTTCTAAAGGTTCGTAGACAATTTGAAAATGTCAGGGCACACATTATTCTGTTTATATTAAACAACCTGTCAACTCAATGCATTTGTGAAAAATAACAATGAGTATCTCTTTGGTATTTTCCATGTCTATGAATTTAACCCAAACAGCATGCCCTTCTTCCCCTACCTCAGAGACTGCAGGAAAACAAATTCTTTAAACCCATTAAATATATTTTAGTCACATGATAACAATGCTAATGTTTAAATTAACAGAGAGCTAGGGATAGTATCTTGCAACTCAAAGAGTAGTTGAAAATAATGCAGAATATGAATAGAAAGTAATCATAAAAAGTGTTAATTTAAAGAAAAAATGGTTGTCATATAACATGTAGTGCCCAGATGTTATTGGCAGTGTGAATGTACGTGTTAGTTGTATTAAAGATACCTAGTCAAGTTCACTCAATAATCTTATGTAAGATAAATTGTTTTGTTTCAGGTGGACTGATAGGTATAAATTTCAAAACAATCAATTGAGATATCTTGAGAGTTGCAGTCTAGTCAATACATCATACTATATAGATACCTTGGAGGAAACAGAGAGGGTTCTTTAAGGCAGTGTTATAGTCTCTGAGCTGAGATCACTGGGAAATGGCAGAGACTAGAAAGAAGCCAAATATAAGCCAAGAAGTGGTCAGCAAAACAAGATGGGAGGGATTGGACCTGAAGTATTCCTGAGAACTGAGATTAAAAAGGATGGGTGCGGGTATATGGTCAACAACAGGATTTTCAGAAATACTTGTACATCCTAACCAAGGTAATGGCTTCCACCTTTCTAAACTGATAGGGTGTAGAGAGTGGGCTGTGAGACGGCAGAGCCCTCACAGCCTGGGGAACGTTCAGAGAATGAACCCCCAGCTGTTTCTCCTCTCTTCCCAAAACAGCCATTTTCCTTTCTTCATGCTCCCTCTGCCAGCAGGCACTTCTTTGTCCAGTTAACTATGCAAAAATCCTTGAGTTCCTTCCCTTCTTTCTCCTTGTCTTATGCTAACCAAGTTAAGTAGTTAAGCACTAAGTCCCAAAAGTCTTCCTTTGTTTTGTTAAGTCTGCTGGGATCATCATGATCTTTCCTTTCTTGCTTCTTGTCATATGTTAACGAAGTTGAGTAGAAACCATTAACAAAATGGTTGGTCTTTGTTAAAGTTATTTACATTTTCCTATTGTAGTGTAAGAACAAAACTATGTCTTTTGTTTATGCTATTTCCCCACATTGCCTTTGCTACCTCCTCCTGGACGACCTTGTACAGAACTATACAATAAAGTTGATTTTGTGCTTTGGTGCTGGCTGTACCCGTCAGCTCAGTCAGACCTCCTGATCCCATCCTTTGTTTCTGTCTCTTCTCTTGTGCTGTTTTTTCCTCATTTCCGACCAATTCCACTCTTTTTCACTTCTCTTCACTGTGCTTGTTTGTTACAATAGGGGATATGCTGAAATATTCTCTAGGTGAAAATTAACCCTAGGAAGGTGGATCAAATATAGCCAATCACATATGAGAATGTAGCTATATTCATAAGAAAGTAAGGGAAGTACAAAGTGACCAAAACAAAAAGGGATAAGGACATGAAAATCAGAATTCTAACTTGATTCTGATACTGAAGTTGCCCCAAGTGCTTTTGCCTATCCCAAGAAACCAAAAACTTAAGAGCTCTAGATACACTGCCTGCTTAAATTGGGAAGCTGGAGTTTTGCCTGAGCTAAGACAAAAACTGCTCTACAGCCTCCATGTGAAGCCAGGAGCCTTGAAAGAAAAAAAAAAAAAAAAACAACTTTGAAAGAAGGCATTTTTGATAGTCTTCCTTTGCTGGAGAAAATACTTCATTTCATTGTCATATTTCTCTTTGGATGGTAAAATTAATCCCTTCTAATAATTATATCCATAGACAAACCCACATCATGTTGCATAGGCTAATCCAAGCTGAAATAAAACTAAAATGGCAATAACTTGTTGATTATCTAAGTAGTATGAGAAAAGTAAAACAAAGCCTTTCCTGTTAGATAATTGCAAAACTTCATCTCCCTATCCCAATTACCCACTGAAAAGTTCAAACATATGGCCCACCCCCAACGGCCCTTAGCGCCAAAACAGTAACTCCTTATTGGCTATTCTACCATCCCGTCACCTCCCCTAACTGAACCTGTATAAGGTACACTTGTCTTTTGTTCTCTCTCTTTTTCCTCTCTGCCCCTCTCTCTCCCAAATCTCTCTGTCTCTCTCTCCTCTCTCTCCCTTTCTCCCCCTTTCTCTTTCCCTCTCTCTCTTTCTCCTCTCTCCTTCTTAATGCTGCTCTGCAGCATCCACCACCAATAAAGACCTTTCGTACAAGCCTTGGTGTTCTGTGAGGTTTATACCCGTAGAGTGCCCCCTTTCATTTCGAAAAGAATGCATTTTCAAATGAGACTGGATATATTTCTGATAGGAATTTGACTGCTGGTGATATTAGATGTTAGAATTATTAATTTAAAAGTAAGAAATAATTATGGAAAATGAAAAAAGTCCACTTTTCAAAATATAAAACATACTTTAAATAATGTTAGGTCAAAAAAATTTTGATGATATAAAAAACTTAGAATTATACAAAATGAAAATGTGATCAAACAAAACTAGCAAGATAAAGCTTATTTAACAATTTATCAAATTGACTTTAAATTGGTAAATTTACAGTTATACATTTTCATTAGAAGAAAGATTGAAAATTAAGATAAAAAAAGAACAAGAAAAATAAAATAAAATAAGAAAAATAGAAAGGAAAAAATACTAATGATAAAAGCCTAAGGTAACAAGATAGTAATATCAAAACTGATAACAATAATAATACTTAGTATTTATATAAAGCTCTTACTAATTGCCAGGTACTGCTATTGCATTTATTAACTAAATATACTAGAATTTGTAAAGTATAATTACTGATCCAGATTAAAGTATGGAAAACAAACAATACAGAGCCAACTATTGTTAACTTCTAAAACACATTAATAAAGTAGACAAATTTTTGCTGAGATTAGTCAAAAAAGGAAAAGAAAAATATAAAAATGGATTAAATAAAAATGGATTTTATAAAAATATAAAAAAGATATGTGCTGGCATCCATGCCACTTTTTATCCATAAATCTTGTGGATATGCAAGCTGATTAATGTTTTAAAATCAAAATTTGGCATCAAGCATGATATTGAAATATTGTCCATAGTTTTTTCTCTAGCAAAAAAAATAAAAAAATATGTAATATTAGAGAAAAATGTAGACTATAACATTTAAGCAAATATTAAAATAATTATGTTTATACTAAAAATAATTATATGCCAATAAATTCAAAATCTAAGATTAATTCGATTTTTTGATAAGTAAAACCTATCAAACTGACTCAGATAAAAATCTCTATAAATTAACAAGCCATTACAAAAATTAATTTTTTAGTACTTAATAACCCTACCAAAAATTAATCTGTCATGTACACATGAGTTTACAGATATCTGCCAAAGTTTGATAGAAAATAGAATTATGATTTTTACCTAAACTTTTCTAGAGGTTAGAAAAAGTAGAAACAGTCATTTGATATTGAAATCAAATTAAGATAAAGTAACCATAAATGTCATCAAACAATATCACTTGAAAACAGATGTAATCATTCTAAATATAATTTTTAAAATAGAACATTTGTGTATTTTTTTTTTTTTTTGGAGACAGAGCCTCAAGCTGTCACCCTAGGTAGAGTACTGTGGCATCACAGCTCACAGCAACCTCCAATTCCTGGGTTCAAGCGAGTCTCTTGCCTCCGCCTCCCAAGTAGCTGGGACTACAGGCACCCGCCACAATGCCTGGCCATTTTTTGGTTGCAGCCATCTTTGTTGTTTGGCAGGTCCGGGCTGGTTTCGAACCCGCCAGCTCAGGTGTACGTGGCTGGTGCCTTAGCCCGTTGAGCCACAGGCGCTGAGCCCGCCCTCTTCTTTTTTTAAAACTGCTTTGTGAGATAGAATTCATATGCCTTACTGTTCACAAATTTATTTAAGGTGTACAATTCAATGTTTTTTGGTATGTTACATTATTAATTTTATTGAGTTGTGGTAAAATATATATGATGTAACATTTGTCATTTTAACCATTTTAAAAATTGTGACAAAAAAATTATCATCTTAATTATTTTTAAGTGTGTAGTTCAGTGGCTGTATAGCACGTTGCACATTGTTGTATAACTATTACCACCATCCATCTCTGGAACTTTTCTATCATCTGAAACTGGAACCATTAAGTAGTAACTTCCTCTTGTCCTCTCCCCTGGTGCCTGGTAGCTTCTATTCTATCATCTGTTTCTCTGGTTTTGCCTGTTGTAGGCACTTCATATCAGTGGAATCATGCAGCATTGAACTTTTGTGCCTGACTTTTTTCACTGAGCGTTGCGTTTGAAGTTTGTCCATTTTGTGGCAGTGTCAGAACTTGATTCTGTTTTGTGATGATTCTTACTCCATTGTATGGATAGACTGCATTTTGTTTCTTTATTCTTCTGTTAGTGGATGTTTGGGTGGTTTCCATTATTGGGTTTTTATGGGTCTTGGGTGAACAGATATCTGTGTGAGTCCCCACCACAGTTTCTTTGGTTATGTACCTAAGAGTGGCATTGTCCTGTCATGGAGCTCTTGTGGAATCACCTGACAGTCTTCTACTATGGCTGCATCACCATCTACTGCCCCATAGGGGACACTCTAGACTGTTGGCTTTAGCTAAATGTGTGGGAACCGGTGGGGCTGGCTTTCCTCCTTGCTGGAGTGGGGCCCCTGTAGTTCCCTGACTGTTGTGGGGGAGGGGTGTGGAGTGTGTGTGCTGAATGGTAAAGGAGGCACCCAGGTGCCTTCAGCTCCTTTCCTTCCTCTCCCTGCCCTGTCCTGTCCTGTCCTGCAGGCCAGTGAGGAGAAGGTGAAGCAACTGGTGAAGGAAATCGGTCGGGACATCCAGCAGCTGAGCCTGGCTGGTTGCTACTGGCTGTCAGGCTCCACCGTGGAGCATGTGGCCCGCTGCCGCAGCCTGGTGAAGGTGAACCTCTCTGGCTGCCACCTCACTTCTCTGCGCCTCTCCAAGATGCTGTCGGCCCTTCAGCACCTGCGCTCACTGGCCATAGATGTCAGTCCTGGCTTTGATGCCAGTCAACTGAGTGGCGAGTGCAAGGCCACCCTGAGCCGAGTTCGGGAACTCAAGCAGACATTGTTCACGCCCTCCTATGGTGTGGTGCCCTGCTGCACCAGCCTTGAGAAGCTGCTGCTCTACTTCGAGATCCTGGACCGCACTCGTGAGGGGGCTATCCTCTCAGGACAGCTCATGGTGGGTCAGAGCAACGTGCCCCACTACCAGAACCTGCGCGTCTTCTATGCCCGTCTGGCACCTGGCTACATCAACCAGGAGGTGGTGAGGCTATACCTGGCTGTGCTGAGCGACCGCACACCTGAGAACCTTCATGCCTTCCTCATCTCTGTCCCTGGAAGCTTTGCTGAGAGTGGGGCCACCAAAAACCTCTTGGATTCCATGGCCCGCAATGTCGCCTTGGATGCCCTGCAGCTGCCCAAGTCCTGGCTGAATGGCTCATCCCTCCTCCAGCACATGAAGTTCAATAACCCATTTTACTTCAGCTTCAGCCGATGCACCCTGTCTGGTGGCCACCTAATCCAGCGAGTCATCAATGGCGGCAAGGACCTCCGGAGCCTGGCCAGCTTGAACCTCAGTGGCTGTGTCCACTGCCTCTCCCCGGACTCTCTGCTCCGTAAGGCAGAGGATGACATTGACAGCAGCATCCTAGAGACGCTGGTACTGTCCTGCTGCAACCTGCGGCACCTGAACCTCTCGGCTGCCCACCACCATAGTTCTGAGGGCCTGGGCAAGCACCTCTGCCAGCTCCTGGCCCGGCTGCGCCACCTGCGCTCCCTCTCCCTGCCTGTCTGCTCTGTTGCTGACTCAGCACCTCGGGCAGACCGTGTGCCTGCCCAGCCTGTGATGCATGCTGTGCCCCGAGGCTTTGGCAAGAAGGTGCGCATAGGTGTGCAGTCCTGCCCCAACCCCTTCTCGGGCCACACAGTCCCCCAGCCTTCCTCTGTGTTCTGGTCTCTGCTGAAGAACTTGCCTTTTCTGGAACACCTTGAGCTGATTGGGTCCAACTTCTCCTCCGCCATGCCGCGCAATGAGCCTGCCATCCGCAACTCCCTCCCTCCCTGCAGCCGAGCACAGAACGTTGGGGACTCAGAGGTGGCCGCCATTGGCCAGCTGGCCTTCCTGCGGCACCTGACGCTGGCCCAGCTGCCCAGTGTCCTGACAGGCTCTGGGCTGGTTAGCATTGGCCTGCAGTGTCAGCAGCTGCAGTCCCTCTCACTGGCCAACCTGGGCATGATGGGCAAGGTGGTCTACATGCCCGCCCTCTCAGACATGCTGAAACACTGCAAGCGGCTGAAGGACCTCAGGTGAGGGGCTGGTGGGTACCTCCTTGGCCTCTGTTGGCTCTTTGGAGCCCATAGAGGCTGGCGGACAGGAAGTGAGTAGCCCCCTTGGGTCTACCCTAGGGGCTGTGGGCCTGCTGGTGTGGAGCTCAGGTATAGACTGATGTGGGGTCGCGGTCTCCTGTGTGCAAGATGGGGCTCATGGGTGATCTGGGGAATGTGGCAGTCTGGTGGAACTCCAGTGGGGTATAGGGAGTGGGCATCTGAGCTTAATGTCATCTTTATTTCTTATGGTTATTGAGTGGTGCATACAATGCTGCTATTGTTTATAATCTTATTTAATCCTCATAATAGTACTGTGAGGTGGATATATTGTTCCCATGCAGCAGAGCTGGTAAGTGGGGAGTTAGGATTTGAACCCATAGTTTTCTGAACTAACTTTGTGATTTTTTTTTTTTTTTTGAGACAGAGACTCAAGCTGTCACCCTGGGTAGAGTGCTGTGGCATCACAGCTCACAGCAACCTCCAATTCCTGGGCTCGAGCAAGTCTCCTGCCTCCGCCTCCCAAGTAACTGGGACTACAGGCGCCCACCACAACGCCCGGCCATTTTTTGGTTGCAGCCGTCATTGTTGTTTTGTCTGGCGGGCCCAGGCTGGATTCAAACCCACCAGCTCAGGTGTACGTGGCTGGCGCCCTAGCCGCTTGAGCTACAGGCGCCGAGCCTTTTTTTTTTTTTTTTGAGACAGAGCCTCAAGCTGTCACCCTGGATAGAGTGCCGTGGCATCACAGCTCACAGCAACCTCCAATTCCTGGGCTCAAGCGAGTCTCCTGCCCCCACCTCCCAAGAAGCTGGGACTACAGGTGCCCGCCACAACGCCCGGCCATTTTTTGGTTGCAGCCGCCATTGTTGTTTGGCGGGCCCAGGCTGGATTTGAACCTGTCAGCTCAGGTGTTCATGGCTGGTGCCTTAGCCACTTGAGCCATGGACGCCCAACCCAATTTTGCAGTTTTTTTTTGGGGGGGGGTGGTGGAGACAGAGTCTCAAGCTGTCACCCTGGATAGAGTGCTGTGGCAACACTGCTCACAGCAACCTCCAATTCCTGGGCTCAAGCGAGTCTCCTGCCTCTGCCTCCCAAGTAGCTGGGACTACAGGCGCCCACCACAATGCCAGGCCATTTTTTGATTGCAGCCGTCATTGTTGTTTGGCGGGCCCGGGCTGGATTCGAACCCGCCAGCTTAGGTGTATGTGGGTGACGCCTTAGCCTGTTGAGCCACAGGTGCCGAGCCAACTTTGCAGTTTTTAAAGGTTGTGTAGGAGTTAGCCAGGGGATACAGCAACAAGGCTTTCTGGAATAGTGAGCAGCATGTGCAGAAGCCCCAGAAGCTTAAACTACGCAAAAAAGGTAGTGAGTTCTGAGTGTCCAGGATAGAGTGGGGAGGTGGGCATATGGGTAGAGGTGCTACAGGGTTTTGACCATGGTGTTGATTGGAGAGACAGGTTAGAGAGATAGGGATTGACTCAGGTTTGGGGCATAGATTCCTGGGAGGAGATAGGGCAGAGAGTAGGATGGTAGGGCCTGTCTAAGGGAGTGGAAGGAGGTGGAACCCATGGCCTCTGGAGCCTTTTTTTTTTTTTTTTTTCTTGGAGACAGAGTCTTACTATGTCACCCTCAGGGTGCTCTGGTGTCACAGCTCACAGCAACCTCCGCTTGGGCTTAAGTGATTCTCTTCCCTCAGCCTCCCAAGTAGAACTATAAGCACCTGCCACAATGCCTGGCTATCTTTGGAGCCTTTGTCTGGAGAACCAAGGAGGAAATGGATTTACAATTATGCCCTGGGGGGAAGCATGTTCTCCTGAGGTCTCAGTATTTAAAGGGTAAGAATTTGTTAACTTCAAATGTGTTTGAAATCTTGGCAGATAGATCTGGTCTTGAAAAATTACCCCAAATGTAGTGAGGGTATCCAACCCAGCACCCTGAGGAACTCAGGTTGGAGAGACAGGGAGAAGCAGGGAGAAGGCCTAGGAAAATCAACTGCTTTCTGCCAGTCCCTCACTGGGGTGTGGGTGAGTGAGGCAATGTGGAGAACATGAAGCCTGTACCCAGAGTGGTTAGTGTTCACTTTTGTGCCCCTGCTGAGGGCCAGGCCCCTGAGCCAGGTGCCACCAGCATCCCCATTTCACAGACAGAGGCTGTGGAAGCTCAGAGGAACAGCTGCTACTTACCCAGAGCTTGACCTTGACCCTCAAACAGTGCAGAGTGGTGATAAGTTTGTCTTTTGTAAAATATCCCCATGCTCCTGGAAGGCTTGGGCATAGGGAGAAACAGTCAGCCCTGAGTGGGAGTGGTGGAGCACTTTGCTGCCAGGCAGAGTGCCTCCCTCATGGGGCTCCCGCTGGTGCTGGGGCGAGAACCCTGGGACAGAACCCAGCCCTTACAAATGGCAGAGCAGATTGTGTGAAGCTTCTGTTTTTCCTTCCCTGTTGAGCCAGTGCCTAGATGTGGGAGGGGCAGTACCCAAGCTTTAGCCCAGGCATCCCAGCTATGGCTACTCTGAGATCTCGGATGCTAGCTTTTCACAATCTCCCTTTTAGTCATTTGAGGTAAATTCTGGGCTCCCTTTTTGGATTAAAGAAAAACATTATCACTGTGTGTAGCTGAATGTGTGGGCTCTTAACACAGTGGTCAGTCCCCTTCACTGCCTCCTTTTCAGAACCTTTCTAACCGGGGTGGTGGCAGCTGATCAATCCTCCTCTTCAGCCATCCCACACAGCTGCCTCTTCTCACTGGGTTGCCTCTCTCTAGTGGCTTCTCCCTCATCTCTTCCTGTTTTCCCTGAGGGTGTGGTGAGGAGCTGCATGTAGACCACAAAGTACAAAAGTACTTTTAGTGAACCAGAGCCCCCCTCTGCTTGTCACCCTGTGTGCTTTTTTTTTTTTTTTTTTTTTTGAGACAGAGTCTCACTTTATCACTCTCACAGCAGTCTCCAGCTTTTGGACTTAGGCGATTCTCTTGCCTCAGCCTCCCGAGTAAGTGGGACTACAGGCGCCCATCACAATGCCTGACTATTTTTGTTGTTGTTGCAGTTTGACTGGGGCTGGGTTCAAACCTGCTACCCTCAGTATGGGGACTGGCACCCTACTCACTGAGCCACAGGCACCGCCTATGTTTGCTTCTCTTGATTGGGAAATGTTTCCCTTGTGCAAGAAGCCCACGAGAGCACAGAGCTCCAACTGTACTGGACTTTGGACTGAGCTCTCAACTGCATCTGTTGGTCTCGCCATCAGCTTTTTGTTTTCTTACCAACCCATGAAACCTCAACCTGCTCCTGAGTTATCAGGGAGTGTTCCATACTTGGGTAATGATGAAAGTTGCCAGATACACAAAAATCCAGAAATGTAAAGTGCACATGGACAGAAACAAATGAAGCCCTCCCAGCAACACTGATAAGCTAAACCAGTTGAAACTTGCAAGGGTGAATCAGAAAGGATGCTGTCAACTATGTTTCCTGGAAGTGAAATAATGGACTATAATACTGTCTATCTCAAAACTTTCATAGGGACCTTTAAAAACAGAAATCAGCAAAAGTAAAAAAGTCCTACATTCACATAGTATAAAATGCCAGAGCACTAGAAGGTGCGGGGTATACACAGCAGGCTACACCTTCAGAGTGGCCTAAGTGCCCTCCCCCACCCCCATGGCTAGCTGGAGGCAGGGTGCTCTGGAGTCCTCAGAGCCAGAGGAACCCACAGATGGGACCAGGGAGGACACTTGATGAGAACTGGTCAGGAAGAAGAATGAGAATTATGAAGGAGGTGCCGGAGAGGGGCGGGTGGTGTGTTCCAAAAGATTGAGGAGGAGTGTTGTGTGTACCTTTGAGCTTGAGTGCTGTCTGCCAGGTGCTTTCATGTCTTTCACATGCTTATGGATGTTTTTTTTTTTTTTTTTATTTGAGACACAGTCTTATTATGTTGCCCTTGATAGAGTGCTGTGGCGTCATAGCTCACAGTAACCTCCAACTCTTGGGCTTAACCGATTCTCTTGACTCAGCCTCCCAAGTAAGTGGGACTACAGGCACCTGCCACAATGCCCTGCTATTTTTTTTGTTGCATTTGTCATTGTTGTTTAGTAGGCCTGGGCTGGGTTTAAACCTGCCAGCCTCGGTGCATGTGGCTGGTGCCGTAACCACTGTGCTTTGGGTGCCACCTGCTTATGGCTTTTGTTCCCTTCAGTGTTCCCAGCAACTTCATGACCTCATAGACCCTGTTGTCCCCACTTTACAGAGGAGGAGAGCAAGGCCCAGAGCGTCAGTGAACTTGCTTGGGTAACATAGCTGGTCCACATGTAGTGGGAATGTTTCTTGCCTTATGGGGCGACTGGACATTGAATGGGAAAATGTGGGGCATTTGGTGGCCACTATGTGGCTTCCAGTGTCTGTGATGTGGTCCCTGTGGCCAAGTGTCTTGCCCAGGAGCGAGGCTGTGTATGTACAGGACTTGTGATAAATGGGTTTTGTGGGCCAGTCCGAGAACCTGAAGGCGGCTCATAATGGCATCTCTGTGCACAGACTCAAGCCTGTGCCCAGCAGCCGCTGCGAACCATGTCTGCTCTGAGCTGAGTACTGCCTGTTCAGAACAAACACCAGTTTTTAGAACGTGGCCAAATGGCCCTGTTCCTCTGGATTCCTGCCTTCCATGGCAAGGGTGCCCAGGGAAGCTGGTGTGAAAGGAACAGGTGGCACTTGCTTGCCTGTGGGCAGGATGGTGTTTGGGGCTCAGAGGCTGGCATGCCACCCCTGGGGCTGCCAGGTACCCTGCACTTCTGTGGGCTGTTCCTGAGATGGCAGCCTTTAGATCCCAGGTGAATGGCTAATTGCTACTACTGCCATCCCTGCCTTTGTGACCCCAAGCGCTCTGCCTGCCTGGCTCCTGGTGCAGAGGAGGTTAGGGACAAGTTGTTCTGGTCTAGGACTCACACCTCAGGGATTTGCAGCACACCTCTATAGCCAGAGGGTTCCAAGTTGGGCAGAGGCAGGCTTTCTCCCCATGTCCATTCTCGGGGTAGAGGGATCGGGAGAGTGTTACCCTGAGTCACCTTGGGCTGCTGTGACCTCAGAACCGGGCAGCATCTTGGCAGAAGCAAGAGCCATTTTAGAGCCAGGCCCTGGCGTGTTGTCTCAGAGATACCTTAGACACCTGGGCATGGGCATTGTTTGTGAGGCCTGTGATTCGAGTGCCTTCTTGTACCCACTGAGCCACAGGGAGACCCAGCCACCTTCTCCAGAAGCAGAATTTGAAGGCCAAATCCTTGCTCCTTGGAAGGGTGAGGGGTGGCTGGGAAAAGGGTCATCGCCCCTCTGAGGTGAGGCCAGGCATAGTGCATAACACCCCTGCCCTACCTGTAGACACTGTTGAGCACTATGGTAGATCAGCTTGGATGTCATCCTTGGTGGCCTGAGGGACCTGGGGGAAGGTTTGGGCATGTGGCTACTGCCCATCAGGCCATGGGGGGGGGGCAGGAGTGGACAGAACATTCTCCCATGGGCCCATCCTGAACACCTGTGATAGGTGATTTCCTTTAGGGCAGAAGAATCTAGAAGTAGCTGTCCATTTGAGAAAAGGTTAAAAAGTATGCACACACACACACACACACTTACAGCAGGCACACATACGTTAAAAAGTATATGTAGGCGCTTGACATGCAAATGTGCTGTACTCTGCAGGTTTGGTTTTCAACCCCAGAACCCAGGAGAGGCTTGGGTGGGTGGCACAGACCCACATTGCCACCTAGTGACGGAGTCCCCTGCAGTCTCTTCTCTCTGCCTGTGGTTCCCGCCCAATGCTGTCGGGAGCCTCTGGGCGCTCCAGGGCATAGCCAGCTCCAGTGATTTGGGATTTTTTTTTTTTTTTTTTGAGACAGAGCCTCAAGCTGTCACCCTGGATAGAGTGATGTGGCATCAGTTCACAGCAACCTCCAATTCCTGGGCTCAAGCGAGTCTTTTGCCTCTGCCTCCTAAGTAGCTGGGACTATAGGCGCCCGCCACAACGCCCGGCCATTTTTTGGTTGCAGCCGTCATTGTTTGGCTGGCCCGGGCTGGATTCGAACCTGCCAGCTCAGGTGTATGTGGCTGGCACCTTAGCCCATTGAGCCACAGGCGCCCAGCTGATTTGGGATCTTTTGCACCTTCCCATCCTCCCACTTTCAGGTCTGCAAATGGAAGCTTGCCTTAAGGCTTTTGCTTTTTGGTTTCTGATATATATATACATATATATAATTTTTTTTTTTAGAGGTAGAGTCTCACTTTATCACCCTCTGTAGAATGCTGTGATGTCGTAGCTCACAGCAACCTCCAACTCCTGGGCTTAGGCGATTCTCTTGCCTCAGCCTCCCAAGTAGCCCGCCACAATGCCCAGCTATTTTTTTGTTGCAGTTTGGCCATGTTCGGATTTGAACCCGCCACCCTCAGTATATGGGGCCGGCGCTCTGCCCACTGAGACACAAAAAAAAAAAAAAAGAAAAGAAAAAATGACATTCATGGTTTACCAAAACAAGAAACCAGTTTGCATTTTTTTTTTTTTTTTGAGACAGAGCCTCAAGTTGTCACCCTGGATAGAGTGCTGTGGCATCACAACTCACAGCAACCTCCAACTCCTGGGCTCAAGCGAGTCTCCTGCCTCCGCCTCCCAAGTAGCTGGGACTACAGGCGCCCGCCACAACGCCCGGCCATTTTTTGGTTGCA
>CAUYON010209914.1:0-29782 GCA_963573935.1 Arctocebus calabarensis | reverse complement strand
TACTTTCAAAAGTAATACACACATAACATTGCTTAAAATGTGTATATATTTGTTTGGCACCTCTGGTATTTTTTATTTTTGACCACTTCCTCTATAAATATCTTACATGCCAAGTAGTGATTAGTGTTTTTTTTTTTTTTTTGAGACAGAACATCAAGCTGTCACCCTGGGTAGAGTGCTGTGGCATCACAGCTCCCAGCAACCTCCAATTCCTGGGCTCAAGCAAGTCTCTTGCCTCCGCCTCCCAAGTAGCTGGGACTACAGGTGCCCGCCACAACGCCCGGCCATTTTTTGGTTGCAGCCGTCGTCGTTTGGCGGGCCCTGGGGCTGGATTTGAACCCACCAGCTCAGGTGTATGTGGCTGGCGCCTTAGCCCGTTGAGCCACAGGCACCAAGCCATAGTGATTAGTGTTAAAAAGAAAAAGGATAAAGCCATAGAGAATGAAGGAAGTATAGTGAAGAGTACATGGGTTGTTGGAGGGAGGCTTCTAATTCTGAGATTCTGGTGGAGACCAATATAATTGCACCCAAAATAAAAGGTCATTTATATTTCTACCTTGTAGCTACAGACTGCAGTACACAGAGTAACACTGGCTCGGACAGCAGTGCCTGTGCTATGTGGAAGTGCCCTGAAAAACAAAGGTATACAGCCCTTGTTAGATGCTGTTACCATGTACTTACCTTCACCTGAAGAGCGCAACTATGAATTTCTGTAAGTATGCAATCACTTAGATTAGAATCCTACACCATTGAAGAAAAAGGTAGGCAAATAGGAGGCCTTGTTTTTATGAAAAGTAGTTAGTTAAATCACTGTTTTTGAGTAATAATGGTAAAGAATATCATTTCAAATGATATCATACACGGCTGTAGTAATTTTGACTTGAAAGAACATTTTTCATTGTGTCTTATAACCAGCCATGTTCATAGGTAGAGCTGAGAAGGTATGGCTTTTCACTATGTAAAAGTGAAAACACACTTTATAAGTGTTGACTCTGCTACCTTAGCTTTAAAAAAGTAGTATCCTGGGGTGATACCAAAGAAAACCAAAAAAAAAAAAAAAAGAAAAGAAAATAGTAACTAACTTTCATATAAATTAGATTCAATTTTGACCAAAGTACATTACTTAAACATTAATTTTTTAACTCAACTTATCAATATATTGTTTAGGATATAAGTGAAACATGTTTGTAATTTCCCTTTACAACAATATATTTTCTCCAATTTCAATATCAGGTGTATCCAGATTAAGTAGAATGATATTGAAATATTTCTTCTTTTTTTAGATATCTGGAATATCTAAGATATTTATAAGATATCTGGAATTGCTTGTCTTGTAAAATCATTGTGGTCTATGAGTTTATGATAGTTTGAACTTTGTTATTTAATTTAATTCATTGCTTAATTACTGTTTCCCTATGAATAATTTTACTGTGGTTAATGTGTTAGCATAGCAGTATTCCCAGATAGTTTTTGTTTGTTGGGAGGTTAGGCTTTGGTGGGGCAGAGTTAATACTTTGCATGAAATATCTTATTTTATAATAGTGAAATTGCTTTCTCTTTTCTCTTTTTTTTTTTTTGAGGTGAAATTTAAGTTTTTGTGTGAGTAGTACTATCATACCTATCTTGAGTGTCTTGCTTGTATTGTATCACATCATACCTTTGTTTAATTCTTAATAAACTGTTCACTTGTTAAAAAAAAAAAAGTAGTATCCTGGGGTGTTTGTTAAATGTTTTATAGATATGTTCATCTAAATTTTAGGATTTTTCATAAACTGAAAATATTTTGTACCTATAACGGTATTGTTTTACTCCTGTAAAACTTTGTTCTTAAGTTAATAAATCCTCTAAAACTGAAAGTGCACTGTGCAGAATGACAGAGAAGTAGACTTTAATTTTGTTAACTATGACTAATAATTTTTTATATCTCTAAATTGGAGAAGCATCATGGTAAAGTGATCATGAGCACAGACTTTGTACTATGGGACTTATATTCTAGCTCTTCCAAATTGCTTAACATATCATCTAGAAAATGCAAAGATAGAATCTATTCTTATAACAACCCATTTTCATGGGGTTGTTGTAATAATGAGTTTATTCTGATTCAAGGAGCAGAGACTAAAAAAAGATGTTTACAAATTTCAAGAAAGGTTTATAAAAAATGTATAAAGCACAAAGAACAATGCCTGGTGTATAGTAAGTTCCCTATACTAGTATTTGGTAAAGTAAAAATCAGAGAGAATAAGAACAAGATTGGAGAAGTTCTATAACAGAAATGGAATTTTTCAATTTAACTTTTGAGTTGTGGTCTCATTTGAAACACATGGAAATATGAAGCCTCTCCTCAGAAAGATGCATCTATGCACAAATTGGACAATTTGGGAGAAATTCAAACTTTCTAACCCATCAGTGAACACCAATTTGAGAACAACATTCTCTTACGAATGTTGACTAGGGCTTGGTGCCTGCGGCTCAGCGGGCTAAGGCGCCAGCCATGTAAACCGGAGCTGGCGGGTTCGAATCTAGCCTGGGCCCGCGAACCAACAATGACGGCTGCAACCCAAACAAAAATGGCCGGAGGTTGTGGCGGGCGCCTGTGGTCCCAGCTGCTTGGGAGGCAGAGGCAGGAGACTCGCTTGAGCCCAGGAATTGGAGGTTGCTGTGAGCTGTGATGCCACGACACTCTATCCAGGGCGACAGCTTGAGGCTTTGTCTCAAAAAAAAAAAAGAATGTTGACTAGGTAAACAAGTTCAAATTTTCAGTGTAGATTTTTATGGTTGTGCAGTTGGACAGCAAGTGGGAGAGAGTGAAAGTTATAATTAGCAAGTACCTGTTTGTTTACCCTGTGCAGGTTTCTTAAGAAGTTGTATGATCTCAGGTATAATTTTTGGGGAGAGAGCTTTTGGCAATGAAATGATTTGCAAATAGAGGTAATATATGGAAGAGAATCTGTTTCTTTTAATTTTGAGGGATTAACGGTAAGATCTTCCATTGAATAATTTAGTCAGTGGAGGAACAACGTTGCATAGTAATGGTGTTATTTAGTGTCTATGGGTAGCTCTGCTAAGAAGATATGAGGGATCTTTGGAGAACATTAATGTTAAGTTTCTACAGTGATTCTAATCTGATAGGTATAGATATATGGGAAGTATATTTTACTGAAATTTCTGGAATGTCTTCTTTATTTCATAGGCAGTGGCATAAGGGTGACTTATGTGCGCTGGCATTTAAAGTTCTCCATGATAAGCAGCGTGGACCACTGGTTTTTATGCGCATTTACTCAGGCACAATAAAACCCCAGTTAGCCATCTATAATATTAATGGAAACTGCACGTAAGTAGAAGCTTAGTTGCTGAAACTGCACTAATTTCTTTAAAAAATTTGTCTACTGATATAAATCATGATTTTACAGGGAGAGAATAAGTCGTCTGCTCTTGCCATTTGCCGACCAACACATAGAAATCCCTTCATTGGCTGCTGGTAATATTGCTTTGACTGTTGGTCTTAAACACGTAAGTGACCAAGTGATTTAACCAGGGCTTAAACACAGCTTAAATGTTTAACTACAAGTCAATATTTTGTCATATTAATAACCCAGAAACAATACAAATATCCATCAGTAGTGGAATAATATTGTGGCAAATTCACCAACATAGTTGAATCTCATATATTTAATAGAAAGAAAAGTAAATTATGAAAGACAAAGTTTAAATCCAAGTAAAATATTAGGTCATTAAGTATGAAATATCCAATTTCTAATCAAAGGTATATTTATTATATTGCAAACAAGAAGCAGTACAACTGGGCGGCGCCTGTGGCTCAGTGAGTAGGGCGCCGGCCCCATATACAGAAGGCGGCAGGTTCAAACCCAGTGTCGGCAGAACTGCAAAACAAAAAAAATAGCTGGGCGTTGTGGGCACCTGTAGTCCCAGCTACTCGGGAGGCTTAGGCAAGAGAATCACCTAAGCCTAAGAGCTGGAGGTTGCTGTGAGTTGTGTGATGCCACGGCCCTCTACGGAGGGTGATAAAGTGAGACTCTGTCTCTACAAAAAAAAGAAAAAGCAGTAGAACTAATTAGAGTATGTGCCTGACTGTCAATACAGTTTTGCCATCTTAATAGTAGCTTGCTTATGTCAGCAGTGAAGAAGCCTGGAGGGAGTGGTGATGAAAGGTGTTTTTCATAGCTTGTTAAGAATTTAATTTTTTTCCTTGCAAGAAGTGGTCCAAAGCCTGGAAGAAGTGGTACTTAGTTGGTGCAAGGTCTGGTGAATATAGTAGATGACAAGAGTTTCCAAGTTCCTCTTCTGCAGTTTGAGCAGTGTTGTTTGTGAAAGAGAATTGGACTATCTTTTTTGACTATCTTGGCTGCTTAATTACAAGCATCCTCATCATTTTGTCAGCTGTTAGCAAGAAACATCTGCTGTAATGGATGTATGCAGGTTTCATGAAGCTGTAGTGGATAATACCAGTACTGGATCACCAAATAGACACTATTAGGTTTTTTTTTTTGAGCCAGAGTCTCACTTTGTCTCCCTAGGTAGAGTGCTGTGGTGTCATAGCTCATAGCAACCTCAAACTCTTGGGCTCAAGTGATCTTCCTTCAGCCTCCTGAGTATCTGGGACTATAGGCACCCACTCCAGTGTCAGGCTATTTTTAGAGACAGGGTCTCGCTCTTTCTCAGGCTGGTCTTGAACTCCCGAGCTCAATCATTCCACTAGTCTTGGCCTCCCAGAGTGCTAGGATACAGGCCTGAGCCACTGCACCTGGCTCTATTAGCTTTGTTTGATGAACATTTGGTTTTGGACTGTGTTTTAGCACTTCATTTTTATCCAGGTATTGTGCTGGACACTTCCAATTATCAAAAAGAATCCGTTTTTATCACACATAACAATGCATTGTAGAAATCGTTTACTTTTATTTTGTGACAGCAAAGAAAGGCAAGCTTTGAGATGATTTCTCTTCTGGTGCTTGTTTAATTCATGCAGAAACCATCAGTTTCTTTACCTTGCCAATTTGTTTCAAATGGTCTAATATTGTTGGAGTAATAATGTCAGACCATGCTGGTAAATCACGTAGGTTGAGATAGATTCACTTCCAGTACAGCTTTCAGCTCATCATTACCCACCTTGGTCTTGGGGCACTCTCTTGGCTTATTCTCAAGGTTAAAATCACCAGAATGGAACTACTCACATCATCGACATACTGTGTGTTCATTAGCCACATCCTTTTCCAAAACTTTCTGTTGATACTTCACGCTATTTGTACTGTCTTGGTTCTATGACAGAACTCATATTTGAAAATAACACAGATTTTTGGCTCATGTATTGTTTCACAAAAATTGTTCTAAAAAAGCATTTGAAAGATAATCACAAGCCAAAGCATGCATTGTATAGAGTGATGATGTACTATATTTTAAATTTATATCAAATATTGTTTTATTTCCATTGGTATTTTTTCTGTCTTGATCATTGCATAAAATTTAATCTAGACATAATAATTGATCATCTAATAACTAAAGGTATTTGGTTAATGAAGTCTCCATGAAGGCAAGGATTTTTATCACTTGTCCATTGCTTTAGATCAGTGCTTGCACATAGTAGGCACTTTATAAGTATTTGTAGGCTGAGTGGATGAAAATACTTGATGCTGTGTCTGTTGTCTATTTTTGATGGGTTAAAAGTAAGACTATTTCATGTATATGGATAAGTCAAATACAGTTTTCTCATTAAGTTTTGATATATTTGGCATTTTTGATAAACATCGTTACTTTTAACATTTAATTGCAAATGTCAAGATCTATAAGTAGAAAATTCCAATAGTCTGGTTACTGGACTTCTGTTATTGAAGGCCTCTGTCTACCTGAAGGAAGGAGGAGCTCTTTGTACATATTTGAAGGGACAGTACAAATATGTTTGAACTGTTGCTTCAGTAGGACTCTTTTTACAGAAGAGGAGGCTAGCACAAAACTTCATTACATAAAAGTTTAAAAGCTAACTTATGATTTTACAAAAAGTAACTGGGTTGTACGCAGAAGCCAGCAATACCACATAGTATTCTGCTTAATTATGTATTTTAGTTGATAGAGAATGTTCTGTAAAATAATAATACATTCTAATGGGTAGTAAAACACTATAATGGACATGTTACTTGTGTCATTGTGATTGAAAATTTAGGAAGGTACATTGTTTTGCCATATAGATTTTGGATGTGTATGTGTGCTTATTTTATTATTTGTTAAAATTCATAACTGTATTTTGTATAGAATTCTTACATAAGTTAATTTTGAACTTATTGAAAGTTGTAATAAGCTTTGTGACTTTATTTCACTTTTAAGTTCTGATGGAAAAGAAAATGCCACATTAAAATTTTTCTTATGTTGTAGCTGTTGGTGGACGATGAGTGTTTGCCAAGGGCCTATTTGGGGCCAACTTGTCTTGTTTTCTTGCAGACTGCCACTGGTGACACTATTGTCTCATCCAAGTCCAGTGCGTTAGCTGCAGCTCGTAGAGCCGAAAGAGGAGGAGAAAAGCAGCACAGGAAAAATAGTGAAGCAGAGAGAATATTACTGGCTGGGGTGGAGATTCCAGACCCAGTTTTCTTCTGTACCATAGAACCCCCATCAGTGGCTAAGCAGCCAGGTATAAACTGTTTTGGTGTGTCAGCTAATTAGTGTTCTGATAGTTTATGTAAAATAGTTACACTGTACCTCAAAAGATTTATGTGATTAAGTTAAATTGTATTTGAATTTATTGTGGTTTGTCTGGTTTTTTATGTAAAAAGTTTTTGCTTTTTCAAATATTTATTTTTTTCCTATCTTAGCCATTTTCTCATATGTTCTTCCTTACTTTCCTTTTTACAGTGCTATCTATGAGATTATAAGTACGTGGCCTTAGAACTGCCCTTCTGGTATATTAGATTAGATAATAGGACCCATTCGGTTTCTCATCATCATGTATAAAAATGCTGTTTTACTTTGTTTTCTAGCTCAACCTCTAGAACTCAATGAAGATATGTTAGATATGATAGATATGATACTATGGCCAATATCATTTGATCTTTTGAGAATTATATGCTTTGTTCTTTAGCATATTAGCTTAAAATTCTTCAGTGGGTTCTCATTACCTATATAGCACAGCCTGAACTCTAGAGTGTGGTATATAAAGTCCATGATTCCAGTTGTATCATTTCCAATTAGATTTGCTTACATAGAACCCTGCCCTCATAACAATTGTTTTACTATGGGAATTTTTTTCTGTCTCTTGTAAATGAAGAATTGGTAGCCAAAAAGAGTGGCTCCATAAAGTTACCAGGAACCCAGGCTCCAGTCTTTGTGCTCTGCCTCTCCAAGCAGCATAGCTCCTATAATGGCTCCTGGAACTTTGGGCATCACTTTGGAGTTCCTGACAGCAGAAAGGAGTAAGGGAGAGGAAGAAGATGTACCCCTCTCTTAAGATTTCTCATGTGTCATTGCCAGCACAAACCTGTATGCAGTTGCAAGGAAGTCTGGTAAATGCAGTCTTTTCCGTACTAGGCAATAGCAGAACAGTGAAGAAGCTTCTGCAGTCTTTGCCACAGCCTGGCCTTATTTCTTGAAACTTCCTCCTTTCTTTTGAACTTTCTTTCATGCAAACAAAAATAAAACTAGAGTAACAACCCACACTAGAGTACACTCCCACAGTAAAGTAATTCTGATTTCCTGCAGATGCTGTGTTCTTTTTGCATTGTTAGTTCATTTGTTCTCTCTTACATTATAATGGTATCTCCTGAACTTATTTGCCCGGAAAAATGTTTATTCTTCCTTTAGGTCTCAGCTCAAACATTACCACTGTGTGAGACCCTCACTGAATTCCTTTATTAGTCTATTTAAGGACAAACCTTGTAGATATAGAGGTAGCATTAAAAGCCTTTTTTCCCCCCTTGCAAACAGGTTGGACTCAAGATTATGGAAAAACAAAAGCAATCTTTATTGCTTTTCCATGTTTTTCTGAGGATCCAGTGGGAAAAAAAGGAAGGAGTATTCCTAGCCAAGGAGGGGTTCCAGTTCCTTACTTCCCCTGATGGAGTTCACATGAAAGAAATCTGAGTGCAGATGTAAAACAGGTTACTACTGTAGGAAACTGGGTCTTTTCTTGCACAGTTGGTGAAGAAACAGCTTTTAAATTATAAAATAGGTGTTGCCTCAGTTTTTCTGTTGTTTGAAAATACTCTGAGGCCCACTAGGTAAAATTATTATTATTTTTTTTCTTTTGACAGAGTCTCACTCTGTTACCCTGGGTAGAGTGCCTTGAAGTCATAGCTCACAGCAATCTCAATTCCTGGGCTTGAGCAATCATCTTGCCTCAGCCTCCCAACTTGCTGGGACTATAGGTGCTGGCAACAAGGCCTGGCCAGTTGTCTTCTAATTGTAATAGAAATGGAGTCTTGTTCTCAGCTCAGGCTGAGTTCAGGTGATGCATCTGCCTTGGCTTCCCAGAGTGCTGGGATTATAAGCCTGAGCCACCACTCCAGCCTTTATTTTATTTATTCCTTTTTTTGGACAAAAAGTCTTGTTCTGTTACCCTGGTTAGAATACAGTGATGTCATCGTAGTTCATTGCAACCTTAAATGCCTGGGCTCAAGTGATTCTCCTGCCTCAGCCTCCTCAGTAACTGGGAATATAGGTGCAGTGTCACCACACCTAGCTAGTTTTTCTATTTTTAGTAGAAATGGGGGTCTTAATCCTGCTCCTGACCTCAAGTGAACCTCTTGCCTTGGCCTCCCAAAGTGCAAGCATTATAGGTGTGAGCTAGGTATAGTCTGGACGCTAATAGAGAAGAATCAGGTAATTATGCATCTAGCTGCCTGTTTATATCAAAGTTGACCAAGATAGTAATTTTATGAGTGACCGGGCACTTAAGGACTACCCAAGAAAAGAAACCCATGAATTTTTGAAATATATTTGAGGTCAGGCATTGTGGTTCATGCCTGTAATCCTAATACTCTGGAGGTTGAGGCAGTGGATTGCTTGAGCCTCAGGAGTTTGAGACCAACCTGAGCAAGAACAAGACCCCTTCTCTACTAAAAATAAGAAAAGTAGTTGGGTGTGGTGGTGCATGACTATAGTCCCAGCTACTTGGGAGGCTGAGGCAATAGGATCTTTTGAGCCCTGGGGTTTGAAGTTGCTGTGAGCTATGATGACACTATTACACTCTAACGAGGGTGACAAAACAAAACTTTGTGTCCAAAAAAAAAAAGGCTGACTTAGGCCTGTAGTCCCAGCACTCTGGGAAGCCAAGGCAGGTACATCACCTGAGCTCTCCCCAGGGCGACAGAGAGACTCTGTCTCAAAAAATGAATGAATAAATAAATAAATTTGAAAGTCATTTCCTATTTCAGATGTAGTGTGAACTCCTAAATTCAAATTTCAGGATTGCCGTTACATTGCACCAACCAGTTTCATATCTGAATACTCTAGACTTTTAACTGTTTTAGGGAGAAAATGTTCAGTGTCCAAACTTAATGTCATTAACAGACATTAACTTAGGACTCCTGAGAGGAGGGACTGCCCAGAGCTCCCCTACTTAGATTTCTTGGTGCAAATCACATGTTTCTTTTTCTGTGCTTCTGTTGTATTTCTCCCATAGGCCTCTCATAGCAGTTGACACCCTCAGGGTGTTTTCACCGCAGTTAACTCCTTGAAGGGTAGAGTATAAATATTTTTTGATGAATTTGTTTATTTTGTAGTAGAAATATCTTTTTATTACAAAAGCAGCATAGTGTCATATGCATTATTACTCTGAGTATCTCTATATGCTTAAAAGTATTATCTAAAATATTGCCTCTTAACCTTGAATGTGCATATATACACATCTTCTGAGATTCTTAATAAAGTATAAACTGGGATACAGTCAGTCTGGAATCCAAGATTCTTCATTTCTATCAGCTCTAGTGCTGATTCTTGGATCTCAAAGTAGGATCCAAGGGTTTAGAATAGTATTTGTCCAGTAGAATTAGAATGTGACCCACATATGTAATTTAACATGTAATCATTATAAAAATGTATTCAGGTATTTACTTTCTTTTTTTAATAATACTTCTGTGAAACCCAGCATGTGTTTTACATTTATAGCTATAAAACTTCATATCAATGATAGCTACAGATGGCTATTCATCACCTTTTGGACAGTGCAGGTCTAGAAATCCCGAGAACATGAATTTATGACTTATTACCACCATAGAGGAAATAAGAATGTACATGGGTTATTACAAAAGTAGTAGTGTTAAGGTCCATTATTTCACTTTCAAGAAACATAGTCAACAGCGTCCTTTCTAATTCACCCATGTGAGTTTCAACTTGCTCAGCTTATTGGTGTTGCTCGGAGGGCTTCATGTGTTTCTCTTTGTGTGGATTTTACATTTCTTGATTTTTGTGTATTTCAAAACTTTCAGACTCACATATTTATATATTAAATATGCCACCTAAAAGTAAAGAGATATTTTAATACCATCAGTTAACTGATAAGCATACTCTCTCCTCTTTATAAAAGAAAGGTGGTAGAAGTTTCATAAACATCAAAATATAGCTGAAGAAAAGAGCAAGCAGTGGATTCATGAGCACCTTGAAAGTCACAGATGGGTTGTGATAATTCATCTTACCATGATCATACCATAGACTTTAGGGGTGGCTTTTGGGACACTCTGTAGTAGTATTTCTTTATTCATGATGTCATTTTGCCAGTGTTTCTGAAGGAATTTTTTGTTAGCTCCTAGACTGATCTTTGCAAAATATAATCTGATGACGTTACTGCCCCTCTTAAAACACTTAAGTACCTTCCCAGTGCAAACCCAGACTTCTCTCCATGACCAATAAAACCTTGCATGATGGGATCCCTACTCAACCATTGCTAATCTTCCTTTTGCCTACCAATCTCTTGCTACTGGCCTTCTTGCTGTTTTTCCCAGTGGTGATGAAAAATGTTCCTTGTACAGCCATTGTCTATCTGTAATTCTCTTTATTCAGGATTTTGCTCATAGGTTCCTTTTTTGATTTTGTCTAAATCAGGGGTGGAGAACCTACAGCCTCCAGGCCACATGTGGTCCTCTGAATCCTCAAGTGCAGGCCCTTGACCAAGTCCAAACTTCACAGAACAAATCTTTTTTTTTTTTTTTGAAACAGAGTCCCACATTATGTCACTCTCGGTAGAGTGCCATGGCACAGCACCCTCAAACTCTTGGACTCAAGTGATTCTCTTGCCTCAGCCTCCCTAGTAGCTGGGACTACAGGTGCCCACCACAATGCCTGGCTATTTTTTGGTTTCATTTGCTGTTGTTATTTTAGCAGGCCTGGGCTGGGCTTGAACCCGCCAACTTTGGTGTATGTGGCCATCACCCTACTCACTGATCTACGGGCTCTGAGCCAGCACAAATACTTTCATTAAAAGAGTTTGTTCTGTAAAATTTGGATTCAGTCAAAAGTTTGCACTAAAGGATCCAGAAGGCCACATGTGGCCCCAAGGCTGCAGGAAAATCATCCTAGAGAGGCCTTTCCAGATCACCCAGTACCAAGTACTTTCCCATCACTGTTACATCACCTTGTTTTATTCCCTACTGCACTCGTAGCTGCTTGAAATGTCCTTTCTAAGAATTTGCTTGTTCATCTGTTTTCCCACTACAGCATATAGTAAGTTATTTTAAAAATGGAATATAAAGGCTCGGCACCTGTGGCTCAGTAGGCTTAGGAACCAGCCACGTACACCTGAGCTGGCAGGTTCAAATCCAGCCCCGGCCCGCCAAACAACGACGGCTGCAACCATTGCATTGTGATAGGCGCCTGTAGTCCCAGCTACTTGGGAGGCAGAAGCAGGAGACTCGCTTGAGCCCAGGAATTGGAGGTTGCTGTGAGCTGTAATGCCAGGGCACTCTACCCAAGGTGACAGCTTGAGGCTCTGTCTCAAAAAAAAAGAAAAAAAAAAATGGAATATAAAGGTAACACTTATTTATCCCATAGATTTGGATCATGCATTGAAATGCCTTCAGCGTGAAGATCCCAGTTTGAAAGTGAAGGTAGATCCAGACTCTGGACAAGTAGGTATATTATTACTTAATCCCAGAATCCCATAATGGCATTTGTGTGTGTCTACAAATGTGCCTGTATCTAAAACATTGACTTGTCTTTGCCCCGAAAGAAGTTTTTTTTTTTTAATTTTCTCATAACATAAACTTCTGGTTTTTATGTTGACTGTCAAGCTCAATAAACAAATTCTTACTTCCCTAATATAATTACACTTCCTGTATATACTACTCCCTAACATTTTGATCTTCCTGAAGATAGCTTTGCATGAAATTCTGAAATTAAGTTTTAACCCCAAGACAAAGCCTTGAGCCTCCTATGCTAACACTTACAGAAGAATTACTAGAGGAAAGCACCTTTAATGACAGTAGCCCACTGAAAATAACAGATCAGTACAAAAGTAATTGTAGTTTTTGCATTGTTGAAATTTGCCATTTGATACTAGAATGCATTCTTAAAAATTTTAGTGTACATTTCTTGCTTTTTTTTTTTTTTGCTAATGACTTATTACTTGCTGTTTATCTTACGTTTATTTGGACTATAAAATGATATAAGACAAAAGTCAAATTCAAGACATTTTTCTTATTTGAGTTCAAAATGGGTCGTAAAGCAGCAGGGATAACTCGTAACATCCAACAACACATTTGGCCCAGGAACTGCTGATGAACATACTGTGCAGTGGTGGAAGTTGTACAAAGAAGACCAAAGCAGTGAAGGTGAGGAGTATAGGGGCGGCCATCAGAAGTTGACAATGACCAACTGAGAGTAGTCATTAGAGCTGATCCTCTGACAACTACATGAGAAGTTCTTGAAAAACTCAGCATGACCATTCTACTGTTGTTCAGCATTTGAAGCAAATTACAAAGATGGAAGAAGCTTCATAAGTGGCACTCTCATGAGCTTACTAGAAATCAGAGCAGATGTCTTTTTTTTTTTTTTTTTTTTTTTGAGACAGTCTCACCATGTTACCCCCAGTAGAGTGCTGTGGCATCACTGCTCGCAGCAACCTCAAACTCTTGAGCTTAAGTGATTCTCTTGCCTCAGCCTCCCAAGTACCTGAGACTACAGGCGCCTGCCACAATGCTTAGCTGCTTTTGGGTTGTAGTTGTCATTGTTGTTTGGTAGGCCGGGGTTGGATTCCAACCCGCCAGCTCCGGTGTATGTGGCTAGTGCCCTAGCCGCTTGAGCAACAGGTGCCAAGCCAGCAGATGTCATTTTTAAGTTTCATCTTCTCTTACTCTATGCAACAATGAGCCATTTCTCGAACGGATTGAGATGTACGATGAAAAGTGGATTTTATATAGCAATCTGCAGTGACATGCTCAGTGGCTTGACAAAGAGGAGCCTCTAAAGAACTTCCTAAAGCCAAACTGCCACCAAAAAATGTCGTAATCATTGTTTGGTGGTCCTGTCCCTGGTCTGATCCATGACAGCTTTCTGAATTCTAGCTAAACCATCACATCTGAGAAGTCCGCTCAGCAAATCTCTGAGACACACTGAAGACCGCAATGCCTGCAGCTGGCACTGGTCAACAGGGCCCAATTCTCCATGACAGTTCCTGACTGCATGATGTACAATCAAGCACTTCAAAAGGTGAATGAATTGGGCTACGAAGTTTTGCCTCATCTACCATATTTACCTGACTTCTTGTCAACTGACAACCACGTCTTCAAGCATCTCAATTTTTTGCAGGGAAAACACTTGCATGATAGCAGGATGCAGAAAATGCTTCCCAAGAGTTCCTTAAATCCAGAAGCACTGATTTTTATGCTACAAGAAGAAACAAACTTATTTCTTATTGGCAACAATGTGTTGATTATAATGGTTCCTATTTTGATTAATGAAGATGTGTTTGAGCCTAGTTATAATGTTTTAAAACTGCAGTCACTTTTGTACCGACCTAACAGAAGAGAATTGATAGATTACAGAGTTCTGAAATAGGTGCTGGCCAGCCCTGGCTCATGTTTGGAATCCCAGCACTTCTAGAAAATGGAGCAGAGGGATCATTTGAGGCTAGGTGCAGAATTGTGATGTATAATACAGCATATAGAACAAAAGTTCTTGATTCAAGAAAAGATTAAATTACATTCTCCATCCTCTTTTTAGGAGAGTAGGGTAAAGTTTATATGAGATTTCAGAAATAGTTTGGGTTTTTTTGAGACAGTGTCTGAAGCTGTTGTCCTGGGGCTGAGTACCGTGACATCACAGCTCACAGCAACCTCAAACTCTTGGGCTTAAGCATTTCTTTTGGCTCAGTCTCCAAAGCAGCTGGGACTACAGGTGCCTGCCACAATGCCTGGCTAATTATTTTGTTGTAGTTTTCATTATTGTTTTAGCTGACTGGGGCTGAGTTTGAACGCGCTAGCCTTTGTATATGTGGCTGGCGCCCTACCCACTGAGCTAAGGTGCCACCTAGAAATAATTTCTTAAAAAGATTATAAATTTGAGTTTAAAAAGGATAAAATGACTTAGTTAATCTGGAAAATAGGGAGTATTTTATTTTTCCAAAATGCCAGCCACTTGAAGTAGTAATTAGTTGATCCTTAAAGATAGTATAATAGCAATTAAAACAGAAAATTTTAGTTTAAGTAATTTTTATTTTAAGAATGGCACTACATTTTCTTTTTAATAGCAAATGATGTACAAGTGTACAAAGTAAAGAAGTAAAGACCCCTTTTCTGTCCATCCCATTCTGCACAGGTAATCGCTGTGAAAACTTGAATAGCCTTTCATGGTTTTCCCCCTAAACATCTGTTCTGCTGTGCTGTGTTATATAGCACAACATGTTTTTTCCAAATATATATATACAGATACATGTTAACAAGTCATTTTGTTAATATTATTCTACAACCTGTTCTTTTCTCAGATCACTTCTCAACTTTATAAAGTATAGCTATCCTTTGCCAAGTGATTATTTGTTTTCAAATTTATAATTACAGTTTTATTATAGCAAAAGAATATAAATTAGAATCAGCCAGCAGAAGAGACGACTAGGGCAAAGTCTGGGAGGGTTGTAAACATTTGCAAAACTTCCTTTATCCTTAGGGACATATCAATCTCCTGGTAAAGAGTATTGCTTACTGTGGAAGTTCACCCAAGCCTTTGGTGTCCATAGTTTTCGTTGGTGTTATCATATACTGTGTGGTTGACCTTTAGTCTTCAGTCCCTTTAGGCTCATACCTTTAGTCTCCTGTTTCTCAGAGCTAATAATGGCATGTTCCAAGCTCAGATCATAAATCACATTATTAGATAAAGCTACCAGGCAAATAAAGATATTTTTATACTATCAGGCAGGACATTCCAGGGGCCTAGAAATTACCTCCCAGTGGCCAACAGCAAAGGCCAGATCTCTTTGGGTAAAGTTAACGCTTGGTTTCACAGGTGGCATATGAATAGGTGGATCAAATATAGGCACCTTGCATTATGTTCTTTCTCATACAGAGATCTTTAGGTATTACTGTTGTTAATACAAAGATACACATGTCTCTATTGATTTTGAGCAGATTTGACTGTCTTACAAGGACCCAAAATAATATTGGTTCAAAAAACATTAAAGTCAGTTTTTCTCTTATGAACTTTCAGACTAGTCTAGATGTTTTTGACTGCTTTCAAAGCTGTAAGGCACTCAAGATGATTGGAAAATGCCCATGGGGTTGAGAAAAGGTTATTCCCTCCCTCTATAAGCTGTAGCACTTACCCACAATGTGTCAAGACAGTTGGCTACATTTTTGTTACAGGCACACCCCAGAAGTTGTCAATAATCAATTATACTCATCTTGCATTGCTGGAAATTAGCTATATGGTTGGGTAGTATAGTCCTAGCTAGATGCCACTTGCCCAGCAGATAATTCAGTTTTTATGGAAGGAGAGAATAGCCAGGTAATTTCTTTCAATTGATTTATATTCCAGTTAGAAAAGTAAAAAACAGTGTTTTGATGTTGGAGGCCTTCCTCCAAAACTTGCAAAAGAAACTGTTTATGAATAATGAAAAGTATCTCAAGTATATATTAACATCAGTATATAGTGTTTTGTGATGAATGTAATTTTTCCTTAATCTTTGTTTTCTTTTCCTTCTCTTGTAACCAGACTGTCCTATGTGGTATGGGAGAGTTACATATTGAAATTATTCATGATCGAATTAAGAGGGAATATGGACTGGAGACCTACCTAGGTCCTCTGCAGATAGCATACCGAGAGACCATCCTAAACTCAGTTCGCGCCACAGGTAAAAAGTAAAACATTTAGGACTTGCTGTTTTCGTATTTCTGTCTCTATCTCATTCTCTTTCTCTCTAAATGCGTAGAGCAGTATTTAGTAGTGACTAGTGTCTTTTAGTGTTTGTTTTGTAGGGTATGTTTGTTTTGCGTACAGAGGGTCCTGTTTCAGGACCACCTATAATGTATCCTTGATGAGCCACTCATCAAGCAAATGTGATTTGCTGTGGTTATGGAATAGACTAAGCCATTGAAGTAGATGGGTCCTCCCAATCCTCATTATCAGAACAAGTGCAAGAATTTAAAGTTGATGTGTTATTTTTACTCTGTAAAGTAGAAGAATCAATTACACTATTTAATAAATATGATAATCCTGTGCTGATATATTCTTGAGAAAGTATTTTTATATTTCCATTCCCAGATGAAACAACTCAGTTTTTCTACATATGATATAGTAATTGGTTTCCTTAAGCAAAAGAACCCAAAAATTATTGCTGTTTATTCCCAAGGAGAGACAAGTTTATAAAATTGATGTTTAGAATAACCAGATACTTTTAAGCCTCTTAATAGTTTATAAAAATATCTAAATCTATTTTAAAAATATCTAAATCTTGAAGAAAGTAAGCAGAATATAGGCGCAAATGACATGTGGAGTTCCATTTCTGGACTGTATATCTAAAAAAACTAAAAATGCTAGAAAAATAATTTAAGTTTTTTAAACTTTGAGCTGATTGGGATGTTATAGAAATTGCCAGAGGTCAAAAAGGAAGCAGTAGGGTGGGGTGTGGTGGCGCAGGCCTCTCATCTTAGCACTGTAGGAGGCCGAGGTGGGTGGATTGCCCGAGCTCAGGAGTTCCAGACCAACTTGAGCCTACTGTCTCTAGTAAAACAGAAAGTTGGCCATCATGGTCCTAGACACCTATAGTCTTAGTTACTTGGGAGGCTGAGGCAAGAGGATTGCTTGACCCCAAGAGTTTGAAGTTGCTGTG
The DNA here is from genome assembly GCA_963573935.1 of Arctocebus calabarensis. Taxonomy (NCBI): domain Eukaryota; kingdom Metazoa; phylum Chordata; class Mammalia; order Primates; family Lorisidae; genus Arctocebus; species Arctocebus calabarensis. Next base: position 12,531 of record CAUYON010209914.1, on the reverse strand, counting down.
AGCTGTGTTGGTGCCATGGCACTCTACCCAGGGTGACAGAGTGAGACTGTCTCAAAAAAAGAAAAACACACAAAAAATGAATGCTACTCAGCAAGATGTTGCCACACATCTACATGAACATGACTGTGAGACACTGGTATACCACTGTAAGCTTACTGTGCCAATGTTAAGTGCATGGTGGCAAGTTCTCCAACTTAATTGCCAGATTCTTATCATCCTCACATCATGTGCCTCGACACATACTAATGTTAGGAAATACGTGATACAGAGCAGGTTTTTACCTTGAAATGTGGAAGCAGCTGACTTGTTGGGAGAGCTCTTCACTCTGATTTTTTATGCTGTATTTAGTGGCATTATTAATATTGTCTCCCACTTTATCTTCTGTCAGACCTTCAGTTTGTCGATTATAATTTTACCAATTACCTTTTCAGAACAAGTCTCTGAAGTATCATATTCAATTTATTTGTTTACAGATACTTTAGATAGAACTTTAGGAGACAAACGGCATCTTGTGACTGTTGAAGTAGAAGCAAGGCCAGCTGAAACATCATCTGCTACGCCATTGATTGAGTATGCTGAGAGTGTTAGTGAAGACCTCTTGAAGGCCTCCCAAGAGGCCATTGAGAACGGAATTCACAGTGTGTGCCTCCAGGGTAAGGTACTCTAAGAGTAAGCGTTAGCAATGCACTCAATTAATCACTCCTTATATTACATTTGGTTTCAATCTTTTTCATAAAAAGATACAAAAGTGTTTTCTCTCCATTTCTTGGTACTACTCACTACATACTAAGTCATAGTATGATACAATTTTTCCCCTGTGTAGGACCATTGCTTGGATCCCCAGTACAAGATGTGGCAATTTCTTTACATTCCCTGATAATTCATCCTGGTACCTCCACAACTATGATTTCTGCCTGTGTCTCAAGATGTATACAAAAGGTATAGAATTATCCTAATCCTTACTGCTTTATGGTGACTCTCTTGAGTATACTACCACAGATCTTGCAGAGAGCTGTGCCTACAGAGCTTTGCCTTTTGTCTTTGCCTCCTGAGCCTAGTGGTCAATAAAAGTTCTTACTATAGGTTTTCATTTGAAAAGGGATCTTAGAAATTACTGCGTAATACTGATTATTATTGAAATATCCTTGTATTTAAGCAAAGGGGAAAGTTTATTGTCATTTCTGTTTCTCCATCCCAGACACATAGACATTCGAGGCAAGCTGGGTAGGTTTGAGTAGAGGGCAGATCTAAGCTTAACCTGGCTCAAGATGGACTATAATCATTGAAAATCTAATACTGGTTCCAATTTTGGATTTAAGATTGTCTTAGTCAAGGACTATTGAAACCAGATAAGTCCCAATGCGTAACAAATTCAGGGTATACATTTTGCCTTCTCAAAGCATGAAGCGCTGTGGTCTTGGTGTGGTTATCTGGGGGGATGTCCTCGAGTGTCCTGGACTCTCTCTTCCTGACTCAGTAACCTAGCAGAGCTGGATTAACTCCAGGAGTGTGGTGTGCTGAATGCTGATTCTATGCATTCTTCTCAGTATTGAATTACCCTAGTTTTGTAGGTTAGTGACTTTACATTATAACTCTTGCCTTTATAACCATTTTCTAATACTTGGACTATGTTTGAGACTTAATTTTCTATAGTTTTATTTGAATTCATAATTATAAAGTTAATTTAAATACTGTAAGCTCTTGACTTAAGGCCCAATTTTATAACTCTTAAGTTTAAGTTCACATTTCTTAATAAGCTTTTTGATTTTAAAATAAACCTGTTTTGAAAGTAAAATTATTTAAATATTGTTCACTGAAGAGTATAGTTAGAAATATCACCTTGTCTCTAAAAATAGCTGAGAATTGTGGCGGGTACCTGTAGTTTCAGCTACTTGAGAGGTTGAGGCAAGAGAATCTCTTGTGCCCAAGAGTTAGAGGTTGCTGTGAGCTATAATGTCACAGCACTCCACTGAGGGCTACAAAGGGAAGAAAAAAAAAAAGAAAAAGAAATCTCACCTCCAAAGTAGTTATGATTATGTTGTTGAGACATTCATCTTCAAGTAATTTTTATTTTTATTTATTTTTTTTTCTTTTGGGTTTTCTATTTTTTTTTTATTAAGTCATATACACATAGATCATGTATACATTAATGCATTTATGGGTACAAAATGCTGATTTTATATACAATTTGGAATGCTTAGATCAAATTAGTTAATATAGGGTTTCACTTCCTTTAATTATTGTGTTAAGACGTTTATGTTCTATACTTAGTAGATTTGACATGTACCCTTGCAATATGCTCCATAGGTGTGGTCCCACCATTTACCCTCCCTCTGTCAAACTTCCCCCCTCCCCTCCCGTCCCCCTCCTACATCTGGGCTATAGTTGTGATTTATCTTTCGTATGAAAGCGTGAGTGATTATAAATTGGTTTCATAATAGTACTGAGTACAATGGATACTTTTTCTTCCATTCTTGAGATACTTTACTAAGAAGAATATGTTTCAGCTCCATCCATGTAAATTTAAGTAATTTTTAAAGTTTCTCCTGAAATTGATTTTAATATTCAAATAATGGTAATCCAAAAAATGATCTAATGTTTCCAAATTAACCCCAAGCCCCAACATATTGGCCTATCTTTCAAAATGTGATAATAAGATCAAGTATTTCTGAGTTGATTAACCTTTTTTTAAGTAAGTCTATACTAGAGAACTAGAATTAGCTTATGGGAGCTTACATTTAGTCTGTAGTTATAATTGATTACTTTAAAATACTCCTAATGGAAGTACTTACTCCTGTCCTTGTTAAGCTTCATCTAGTGGTGAAGCTCCTTCTCTCTGCTTATGAGAAGTTGATGGTGCTTCATATACTGAGTCATCCATGTTGTGCTTACATTTCACTGGGCACTGAGGGCGTAAAAAGGATGAGTATATTTTTTTCTACATGAAGGAACATGTGATTTACTGAAGGACTAAACTATAGCCAAATACTCAAGATGATAGATAAAACAGGCTATGTGTACCCTAAAAGCTGAGAAGTGGGAAATTGGAGAGGATTCTTAGAGAGAAATTAATATTTGGATTTGATGATTTTGGAGGACTTGTGCATGGTGGGGGACATTGCAGAGATAAGAGTCCCTTAAGCTGTAGTTTCGGGTGGAGGCAGACTAGTGGAAAATAGTGTTGGAATAATAAATGGGGTCAGACTGTAGAGAAACCTTTAAAAACTACATTAAAGAGTTTGGACTTGTTCTGAGAACAGTGGAGAATAAAAATTTTTAAAGGGGATTACAGGTGAGATTAGTGTGAGGAACAGATAGTCTAGGACAGGAAATGGACTGGGTTTGAAGTTGGACACCAGTAATAAGAAGGGAAAGGAAATCCAAGATGCATGTCCACATGCACTGAGTCTGGAGGCCACTGGCAGGGCAGGGAAGGACAGAGCATTGGGGAAAAAAAGGAGAAGCTCAGTGTGGGGCGGACTGGAGAGCTGTCGGGTACGCTAACAGCAGCCCACAGCAGACCAAGAGAGGGCAAGTCTGGAGCACTCGGGGACTCGGGGCTGCACAGAATTGGAAGTTTTTGAAGAAGCCACAGAGGTGTGAATTCTGCAACTAGGTATTATTACCAAGGATAAGATTGTGAAAAGAGGACTAAATTCCATGAGCACAATTTGTCCTATTTAGTTTCACAGAATGTAATTTTTTCTTAGTTGTAGTAGCTTTCCTCTTAATTTTACCTTTCCCCACGCCATTATTTTATTCCAAAAGACATTTTCTTTCTTTTTTTTTTTTTTAATTAAATCATAGCTGTGTACATTAATGCAGTCATGGGGTACAATGTGCTGGTTTTATACAATTTGAAATATTTCATCAAATTGGTTAACATAGCCTTCACTGCATTTTCTTGGTTATTGTGTTAAGACATTTATATTCTATACTTAGTAAATTTAACACGTACCCTTGTAAGATGCACCATTCATTTTCTTTATGTACATGTTCTTGGCCTTTGAAATCTTAAGATTAAAACAGTTATGCAAGAAAGGGTTTACTTTAAAATGAGTTTCAGCTACTTTATTACATTTTTTTGTTAAAGGTCTTTCCTTTGTTTCCCTTCTTTATTCTCTTTGGCATCTGGCAAGGACTATAACTATAGACATCAGGAATAGAAACATGAGGTTTAAATATGAAGAAGTGAATCTTTGAAAGGGGAGGTGGTTTTCTTTGACTCTGGCCACACGTTCACAGGTGCTGTGCATAATAAAGCTTGCGCCCCCTTGAAGCATACAAGAGATCTGGACACACTCCTCATGCATGTATAAGCAAATAATGAAAATTCTTGACTCCTTATAAAACATTATCTTCATACAGTTAAAGGAAGTTTGTGTCTTTTTGCTAGAGCCCTAGGCTTAAGAGTACCCGCAGTATTTATGTTCTTTTTTTTTGCAGTTTTTGGCCGGGGCTGGGTTTTAACATGCCCCCTCCAGCATATGGGGCTGGCGCCCTACTCCTTTGAGCCACAGGCGCCACCCAGTATTTATGTTCTTATTTATGAAAGAAGGGTTGACATTCTTTAATTTCTGTAGGCTCTGAAGAAAGCTGATAAGCAAGTTTTAGAGCCTCTCATGAAAATCGAGGTTACGGTCACTAGAGATTACCTCAGCCCTGTCCTGGCGGACCTTGCACAAAGAAGAGGAAATATTAAGGAAATCCAAACTCGCCAGGACAACAAAGTTGTTATTGGATTTGTTCCCTTAGCAGAAATGATGGTAAGTATTTTGTGACTGAAACATACTTTTCAAATTCAGGGTATATATATATATTCTAAGTGAAGATAGACAATAATCTGAACAAAGCATTGGGTTTTTATTTAGGAAATACATGTTAAGTTTCAACCATCAGGAAAAGTGAGGACTTTGGATTTAAATTATTGAAGAAATCCAGGAATTACAGCATTTCAGGAAGTTATTTCCAATCCTGGGACCACAAAGGCTGTTGGTATGCCTTACCAACATGTGGCACCAAAGCAAATGACCATTTTTTCCTTCAAAGCTTTTGTCTTTTGCTATTCTAGTCTCCTCCAGCATCTTCTTCTGCTCTAGGATGGGCAGGCCCCTAGGTGCCAGATTAGTATGAAGGATAGTCATCTTACCAAATGGCAGGACCACAGAATACATCTCTGGCACGCCTGCATTACTGTTTTCTATCTTCCACCAATATAACCATTTTCTCCTGAAAAAATGGTTAAGTGGGCTTGGCACCGTAACACAGTGGTTATGGCGCCAGCCACATACGCCCAGGGAGCCGGGTTTGAACCCGGCCCACACCAGCTAAACAATGACAACTACAACAAAAAAAATAGCCCGGCGTTATGGGGGGCACCTGTAGTCCCAGCTACCTAGGAGGCTGAGGCAAGAGAATTGCTTCAGCCCAAGAATTTGAAGTTGCTGTGAGCTGTGACGCCATGGCAGTCTACCAAGAGCAACATAGTGAGATTCTGTCTCAAAAAAAAAAAAAAGATTAAGCGATTTGTGTCGTCGAAGTGATATGGCTAAGCAATGAGTGACATCATCATCTTTCCCTGATAATAGTCAAAAGATAGCAGCAGGAAGAGACGTGAGGCTTAAACTTGATGGGATAAATGACTTACATTATTTTGACTAGGGTTATTCAACAGTGCTTCGAACGCTAACTTCAGGCTCAGCTACGTTTGCCTTAGAACTATCTTCTTATCAAGCAATGAATCCCCAAGACCAGAGCACACTGCTTAACCGGAGGAGTGGCATGACCTAGATGGTTTAGGTCCTTGGTGAGAACTTCTTTGTTTTTAGTAAGAATAATTTTCATTGCTTTAACTATTGGACAAGTTATTTTTTTTGTACATTCAAAGAACTAAATAAAAGATACAGCTTGAGAACTGGCACTGGAACTGCCCATTTATAATGAGAAACGTGCTCTGACATATAAAGTACTTGAATCATGTTGTTCATCTGGGTGAAGTTATTACTAAAATTCAGCCATTTGGAATGTATCAGCTGCTGTCACAAGAAAGATGCTAAATTTCTGTATGTAATATAAAATAAGAGGTTTAATCAATAAAGATTGTATTCAAAAGAGTAACATCTTAATTTACATGATTTCAAAATCAAGTTGAGTGCTGGGGCCTTTCCCCTTCCTATGTTGGTTTCAGCTCATTTCACATGTTTTCCTCGTAGTTGCAATATCCAGTGTAAAGAGGTTGTGCAGCTATTCCACGTCTGTAGACAGATGTGAATAAAGATGTATTAGATTTCTAGGACTCATCTGCTGACTTAAAGAATATCAGCTTAACTTACTGAAAAGGCAAAATCACTCAGGATTGCTAAAGGGATTTAAGATAAAGTGTTCTAAATTACACAATGCTGTATACAATAGAACCTCCACAGTTGACCACCTTCTTAAGTTGACATAACTTTCACAGACCAGACCCTAACGTACGTATCAGTACTGTAGATCTTGTTCCTTATGTTAACCATCTTCGCATGTTTGTTACCTATGTTAACTTAACCTAGGTTCTTTATCTATAAAAGTCTTAAGTCCAAATAGATTTACAAGTTTCGCCAAATTTCTAATTATGCAACAAACATTTCCTAATTAAAAAAAAAGGAAAGTAGCTAACACTGAATAAGGTGGTTAAAACAGGACTTATGTACAGTGTCCTGGCCTGAGAAGTGTCTCACCTGAGCATTCTGCAGCGGTGCCTTGTTAGTCTATTGTAGGCGTCATTTACATCTCTGACATTTTGGGGGCTCCAAAGTCTCTCACCAACAGCACTTGCTCGAGGCCTAAAATTTAGAACCACATAGCCCCCAAAGCAGTTAAGATTCATGTTTTCATAAATAAGTGTCTGAATCATATACTTGCAATTCCTAATGCTTTCCTACTTGGATGGAAAAGGAAAGCTAAGACACCTTAGTTTTTAACTTAAATGTTACCATTTAAATTTCATACCATAATCTTGGAGTAAGGTTAGTTGCATCCACATATTCTCCCCATAGACAAGCTTCTCCACCAAGGACAAGTTTTTTCTGTGTCTGTGTACCTATAGTAAAATCATTGAATTGATAGAAGTGAAGCAGTTGCAGTTCCAGGCTAATACAGGCTAAGTGATGCTAATTCTTTTTCCTATCTTTATCTTAGGCCCTGGGGTGACATTTCTCTCCTGTGATCCACAGGACCTTGGGAAGTGTTCATGGTTGTGGCAAAAAAATACGGTAAACTTTATTTTCACCCCAACCTATGGTTAGGATCATAGATTAAAAATACTATTTTATTTTGAATACCATAAACCACTTTTTCCCTGGGATGCCAGAGAATACAATGAGTGCTAGATTTGATTTTTTTTTAATGGGCCATGACCATCACATGCTTGCCTTTAGTTTCTACCTCTTAGTATTTGCAAACAAAACATAAAGCCCTGAGGACCTACTACTTTTTTTATTTTTATAAAAATTATAACTTTTTGTTCATAAAATGTGTGCTAAGGAAAATTATATCAGTTTTCATTAGACCTACAGTTTGAAATTCTTATTAAGATGATTAAGCAGTCCCCATAAGTGAAATAAAAAATCCTTTTTCAAAGAAAACTTTGTACTAAGGGTTCATAGACAAAAACTGAAGAAAGTAGAGCTCTTTTTCTTTTCTTGTAGAGACAGTCTCCATATTGCCCAGGCTGGTCTCAAACTCCTGGCCTCAAGTGATCCTCCCACCTCAGCCTCTCAGAGTGCTCGGATTAGAGGTGTAAGCTGCTGTGCCCAACCTAGAACAGTTTTGTATGAAAGGGGTCTGAAAAGCTCTATGACTGAGACATTCCCTCCTGTCACCCCCTCCTCAAGGGATGCTTACTCCTCAGGACCCTGTGACTGCACAGCCTGGAATCCACGTAACTGCTTTAGGAGACTTGTGATTTAAATTTTAGACTGCAGCTTTGCTTAGGTGTCTTATACTGCAGAGAGTTCAGAAGAGGACATTCAAAGTTAAGCAGGCAAACAGCTTTTAAACAGACAGTGAAAAGAATCATCAATGAAAATGGAGATGAAATCTAAGGGCATCTACTTTTGAAGAAGTTCTTGTGTTTAGGCAAGTATATGGTTTAAAATGATACTGAGGTTTTTTTTTTCTTTGTTTAAATACTCAGAACCAAGGGTCAAACATTAAAGGGAGGGTAGTTAGTAGGTAATATCTAGGTAAGGAGTTCCTGGATCAGAAGTTAGGGAAGAAATCTAACTAGGGTGATGATGGTTGCTCACTTACCCACAAAATTAAGAGGTTCCACCTTATAGTACTTATTCCAGTCTTGTCCATAACTTATCAAATCTAAGTACCAGGGGGCAGAAAGGATTACAGGAAAGCCAGATGCTGTGATTTCACTCATTTTTTCAAAATACATGGAGTCTTTCCACACTTCAACTATTGTGCCTTGTTGAAGCTATAAAAGTTACAAATTATAATACTTATTAAGTCTGGCAAATACAGTAGATGAAATAAAAAATTTAAGGCTTTATGGTTAGGAAAAGATCCTGTTTAGGAAAAAACATATGTACATTTTCCTCTTTCCTGCTGATTTAATGCCATACTTTATTCATTGTCGGAATTTCAAATTAGAAGTTTCATACACCTTACGGTTGGATATTTAACTTTGGCTTGTTAAATAGGTGCAAAACGAACTAGGGCTAGGATTTACATTTCAGAGCCATTTCTACCGCACTAAGTTTTACTTCCTTTAGAACTCAGAGGATGTCACTAATACCTCTGGAAAGGTAATACTACTGGCTTATAAATTCCCAATTGCTTCAAGGAAAATTAAGAATTCTGACTCTATCATAGGAAAATATACCATAAAAATATACATAGACAGTTTTACTTACTACAAAATTATTTTAATAGCAATAAAGACTCATTTGTTCTTACCGTCTGAAAAAAATTATTTTGAAGTACTTCTGTTTAGGATTAACAGTAAGATAGTGGGGGAGGAGGACAGAAAGGAAAGGTGAGAAGGCTTTAAGCATTAAGTCTTATATTATCAGAGTCAGATGCAATCTTCACAAGTCTTACCTTCACTTTATCGTCAAAAACCTCTTGCCAGACAATGGATCCCTTGTTTATGGTTGCAATAATATCCAAAAGCCTAGCATTGCAAAAAATTACAACGTTATTTCAGATCAAAAGCTCTAAAACATGCACGTTTTCTGCCAACAATTACTTGCAATATTGAGAGGTACCCTGCAGTACAATACAGCTTTATAGCATAATCTACGATCTAGTTGGGTATCATACCACGTGTTCCTTCTTTCTAGAGCATAGTACATGACCTGACTTAGTTTAGTGGCTTAATGGTCATTTGCTGGAATAAGTGAGCTTAAGCATGCCACTGAGATAGGAAGAAGGGGCCCCAAGTTGAGTTGGCAGGCAATGCACAGGCATTTGTACGAACAGCAACCTCTGATGATTTTGTGGCCATTTTAGAATAATTAAACCATAATCTGTGCTGTCATATCACTTAACAGTCAACAGTTGCTGCTAATCAGTCCACAAATACATACAGGTATTTAGACAATGCCAGGTGCTCTGCAGATAAATAAAATTAGAATGCATCATACAAAAAGTTGAACAGGAAAAGGCTGAAATCTGGACTTACCAAATTAATGGCAAAGAGCAACGGTTGGTAGACTACAGCCTGTTTTTGCCTGGCTTATGAGCAGAGATCTGTTGTTAGGTTTGTATAGCACTGTTTAGTAAAACAGGGATGTGCAACTATATGTGGCCCTTGAAGCCTAAAGTTATTTACGGTGTGGCTTTCATGGAGAGAGTTTGCCACCCTAGTATAGAGCAGCACTGTCCTGTATAGCTCTCTGCATTGATGCAAATGCTGTATATTATGTATTTTCCAATATGGTAGCCACTGGCCCCATTTGGCTTTTGAACACTTGACATGTGGCTAATGAAAACGAGGAACTGAATTTATAACTTTCTCTGTAATTAATTTAAACACAGTCCCATGTGGCTATGGCTACCTTATTGGACAGCACAGATACAGAGCATAAGATAAGCACCTGGATTTGACAAAAGGGAATGAATTCCAGGGGCTGGGTGGTGATGAAGACTTCATAGGGTCACCAGGGCTTAGACATGAGTTTTTAGAACAGTTGACTGCATTCCTGTATTTCAACAGTTTGCAAAATACTTAGTCATTATGTTACTGATTTAAAGAAAGCCGTGGATATTATTTCCTTCTTTAGTGTAATTTTTCACATCTATACTTTAGCAAGGTAGAGAGAAACTAAAAAAGCAGAGTACTAAATAGCTTAAACTTTGAAAAAGTAAAGCATAGTACTTTAGATATAAAAATATAGCTTAGACTTTTACAAAAAGCATGGATGAAATACAGAGAAGTAGATTTTCTAATAACTTACTTTTGAATATAGAAAGATTCTAGTTTTCTGAAATCTTCACCAAAGCCTTTTTGCTTCATAAAATCTCGTATGTTTGGATTTGACTCCCTTAAACAAAAATAGTGGTTGAAATCTCATTAAAAGTTTGATATGCCCAATCTATTATTTAAAGGCGTAGACATCCTTAACATAAGCTATACAGGCTTAAAAACTATTAGTTTTTAGCGAGTAAAAACATAACAATTTAATTACGAGTTTTCTTAATTTTCCATCACAAATAACTTTTTTCCAGAAGCTGATATTCTTAACCCTATCCTCTTCTCCACCTAAAGCTATTTACAAAGAGGATTTTTTATTATTGCCCTTTCACTAAACATGTTCTTGTTTCATGGTGGTCTTTTTTTTTTGACTCTCCATTTTCTTCTGCATTTTGATTCTCCTTACAAAGCTTTTACTTTTTCATACCACCCAAATGTACATTCTACAAAAGCCCACCATCTCAGGAGCTATACTTCCCAGTTTAAACCCTTAGAACCAGAGACACCTATTTCAAATGCAGACTTTTTTTTTTTTTTAATTTTGGTTATAAAGAATCATCTTACCAACAGGTAAAATCCACTTCATCTCCTCCCAAATGAATGAATTCATCTGGAAACACCTTACTAATTTCTTTGAAAAATGTAGTGAGGAAGCTGTAAGTTGTGTTGAGAATAGGGTTTATAGGTCCAAAAGTGTTCAATGGTCTCTTTTTAGAGTAACATGGAGTCAGGAGGTCTTTTTGACCTAAGAGAAAACATGATTCTCTTTTAAATAAATATGTCTAATCACAAACACCTGGCTTTGCATATGATTATTTTATTTCATCTTGTTGAAGCTATAAGAGTTTTTCTATACAAAAGCATGTTTACTAAGAGTTCCAAATAAGATGAGGGAGAATTGATTCCTGAGTCCCATCCCTCTACCTATGTTGCCCTTTGTCTCCAGCCTCTAAGATTTTATACACTTTAAATATTAATGACTCCTAGACCATCATGACCCTTTTTACTCCACCTTTAATTCACATTTTAAATCCCCTGCTAAATACAACTGGAAATCCTGGCTGTGCTTTCAACATAATCTAACAAAAACCAACATCTCAGCTCAACGCCTGTAGCACAGTGTTTATGGGGCCAGACACATACATGGAGGTGATGGGTTTGAACCCGGCCCAGGCCAGCTAAACAACGACAGCAGCAACAAAAAACAGCCAGGTGTTGTGGGTTGTGGGTGGGCCCCTGTAGTCCCAGCAGGCTGAGGCAAGAAAATCACTTACACCCAAGAGTTTGAGGTTGCTGTGAGCTGTAACACCACAGGACTCTACCGAGGATGACATAGTGAGACTCTGTCTCAAAAACAAAAAACTCTACTCCTTAAATTCTCTTCTCTGGCTTACCCTGATGTTCATACTCAAGTAAATATACCACTGTTCTCCTATAGTCTACACCTCTTCCCTCTCCTGGCGTCAATAAGCTGCTGAGTTCTCTGGATATTTCCAGAATGCCTCTCAGTTATGTCCATTAATTTCCATTCCCACTATTCCCCTCCTGGTCTAGGACTTTAGTCTCTTTCCTTTTCTAATCTGTCACTTTCACAAAGGTTTTCCCCAAAGTAGCACTCATGTCACTCCTCTGCTCAGAAATCTTCACTAGTTTCTGTTGTATCCGAATGAAACCCATGTTGCTCAGCCAAGGCCTCCACAGTGTACTCTGCCAGATTTACTTTCCTCTGCTCCCCACATCTACCCTAATAATGTTTACTGAGCAATTACAAAGCCCAAGTACCACACTATGTGCTTTACATTCATTATCTAATTCTTAAAAAACCTTACATGCTAGCTAATATTAATAGTCCGTTTTAGAAACAGGGAAACTAAAGATGGAATGTTATATAACTTGCCCAAAGTCACCCAGTTTATAAACAGTAGAAGCACGATTCAAACCTAGGCAGTTTAGTTTGGCTTGAAAGCTTAAGTTCTTTTTTTTTTTTTGAAACAGTCTCAGGCTGTCGCCCTGGGTAGAGTGCTGTGGCGTCTCAATTCACAGCAACCTCAGACACTTGGGCTTAC
>CAUYON010209911.1:0-13732 GCA_963573935.1 Arctocebus calabarensis | reverse complement strand
GTAACTTCTTATGAGTTTCAAAGCTAGGCCTTAAGAGACCTTGGGCTGTCCCTGTTAATTCCCTTTGAATGGAGCCCTGAGGCTGTTCCTTAAAGAAGCCTCCTAGAAATTCTCATGGCTCCAGCATGTGTCATCACCCCTCAAGAGCCCCAGGTTTGCCTTATAGTAGAACGCCAGGAGATAAAATTTCTTTTGGACACTGGAGTAACCTTTTCTGTCCTTCTCTCTAACCCTGGTCTTTTATCTCCCAAATCCATAACTATACGGGGGGTGTCTGGACAGCCGGTTACCAAATTTTTCTCCCAGCCTTTAAGCTGCAATTGGGATGACTTGCTGTTCTCTCATGCCTCCCTAATCATGCCTGAAAGTCCTGCTCCCCTTTTGGGGAGGGTCATACTAACGAAAACAGGAACCTTTCCCTCCTGGAGATCTAGTCATGATCAAAACTCTTCCCTCTAATTCACCTTCCCTAACCCCAACTTGGGAAGTCCCCTTTTTTATCTTGTCTTCTTCTACTGTTAAAGTTATAGGAGTTGATTCCTGCATACATCATTCACGAGCAAAGTCCTGGAGCCCTCCATCTTCTACGGAGGCAGACAATGAAGACAGCCAACCACAGACCACCTACACTCGTGAGCCAAAAGAAGGTTTGAAGTTATTATTTAGGAAACAGCAAGAAAAATCCTAATATGGTTTTCTTTTAGAATCACTAAATAAGTGCTTCTGACCTGACACTGCTCTACCTTTGCCTATTACTGATTATACTAATCAGATTTATGTTTTCCAGAAATGTCATCAAGCCACACTCAGAAGCAGAATTTTGTGATTAGTTATACATCATACATTTTTGTTTTCATATTTTCCCCCTATACACCTGAGTTTCAGTACTTTCCCCACATACATCTTAGTTTCTGTGCTTTTCCCACCTGGTATTGTTTAAAAGTAAGTCAGGGAACAGTTGGTACCTCCCAGTCTGTTTCCCAGGGAGTTAGCCAAGCAAGAAATTTGGAGTGAACGAGAAGCAAGAATTAATCAGTACTTTTCCATCATCTTGGGAGTGAACTAGACTTTTTTTTTTTGTTGAAAGCTTGTAGTCCCAGCTATTTGGGAGGTGGAGGCAGGAGACTCACTTGAGCCCAGGAATTGGAGGTTGGTGTGAGCTGTGATGCCAGGGCACTTTATCCAGGGTGACAGCTTGAGGCTCTGTCTCAAAAATAATAATAATAATAATAAACAGCCTTTATTGTCTTGAAAATATTTCCAGTTAGCCAAAGCACATGGTAGGACCACAGTCCACTATTCTTTGTAGTTGGGTGTGGTCACGTGACTTGCTTTGACCATTTAAATGGGAAAGTCATTTGCCTCTTCTATTTGGAAATTTTAAGCCAATGATCCATTAAACCAAGCTCTTCTCCTCTCTGCCTTGGCAACTGGCAACATATCGTGCCAGCCTGGTTTCTGGAATGAAGATAGCACAGGGCTGAGTCCTCAACCAACCTATGACAGTGTAAGTGAAAATAAACTTTCTCTTTTTAAGCCATTCTAACTGATGCAATAGCTAAATCATACATGGCTCTCAGTATGAGCATCCATAAGTCTTCTGTAAAAGTTAACTCATCTCATCCTCATAGCCTATCTTATGAGTCAGATATTATACCCATCATTTTCTCAAATGGCAAAATTCAAAGAGGAAAGATGGGGTGAATAGTTAAGTGTTAATATTCAAACCCTGCGATTCCAACTCTGCCAGAGCTTTCATGCTCTGGTAACTCAGATGACCGATTTTCTCAAATTAGTAAATTAGTAACTCAACTGTCATGGGTGCCTATTAACTGCCAGCCCCCCTGCCTTAGGTACTGGAAATAAAGGGTCAACAAGACAGAAAATAGTTTACTTCATAGTGGAAGAGAATAAAAAGACCTAAGGAAATAAATAACAATTTCAGTTTATTTTGAAGAATTGAAAACACAGAAATGTGAAGAAGTTTAATACTTAGAAAGGCCTCTGAGAAGGCCGATTTTTGAGTTGAGACGAGGAAGACAGACGCCCAGGCACAGGGAAGGCGAGCGAGGGTCTCTCTGCAGGAGAAGCGGCGCATCCGCAGTGCAGAGGGCGCTGGGAGGGGGAGGCAAGAGATGGGTGGACAGGCAGGTCATCTGGCAGGACCGAAGGCTCCTGCAGGACACCAGAGCAGGGGAAGAAAAGCACTAAGTCTGCTTGATGGAAAGACCACTCTTGGACGTGGCAGGATGGGTGAGAGGCGAGCGGACGCAGGTGGACAAGCCAGGGGCAGCCGAGATCTACCGACGGTGAAGGACGGGGTCCTCCTCCATTCCTACCCTTTTCGAACCTGCAGGCGCCGACGCAGTCCTAGCTGAGTTCGAGCGCGCCCCCCCCGGGTTCCTCCACGCGGGGTCCCGACCCCCAGCTCTGCCTCCGCAGCCGGCCCGACGGCATGAAAGGTCCGCAACGCGCCTCCCTCGGGGAGGACCGGGGGCGGCCCCACCCCTGCGCGCTCCGCACAACCCGGGTCCAGGCCCAGCTGGGCCCGTTCTGTCCCGGGCACCCCGCAAGGTGCCGGGGCCTCCTTGACCAGCTAAGTCCACGTGGCGCGAGCCGCCGCGGGACCCACAGCCCGGGGGCGGTCACGCGCGTGGCCCTGTCGGGCTGAAAATATGGGCGGGCGACATCCCGCGAACGATCCCGCGCCAGGCTGCGTCGGCTGCGGGAGGCCTCACCCAGCACAAGCGAAAGGAAAGCGAAGCCGCACGTCCCCAGTTCCCGAAGGCGCGGGGTGGGCGGGGACGGAGCGGCGAGCACCGGGCCGCGCCGCGCGCAGGGTAGAGCTCTACTCGCGCCGAGCCGACCGCGCCTGCGCGCAGCGACGCCGGGGACCGCGGGCCCTACTGCAGCGCGCCCCGCCGCCTCCACGGCGTCCGGCGGCCGCGCATGCCCAGTGCGCGGCTCCTGCTCCCTCCGGCCCCGCCACGCGTTCCACTGCCCCCGGGGCAGAGGGGCTGGGCCTGCTCCGTCCGGAGGGCAGAGATGCCCGCAGCGCCACTGGGCTGGAAAGGGCAGCTGGAATGTGGACCTGGCTTCAGCCACGCTCCGGCACATGACAACCTCCGCAAAAGGTTGGTCCAGTTACTCTAGTTTCACAGTTGAGAAAACCGTCTCAGAGACTGGCAGGAACTGGCCGAGAACACACAGCTGGGAGAGACGGGGTGGGAGTGAGCTCGGATTCCGACTCCACAGCCTGCGGCCCCGGGACCGCGGAGATCCCAGCTTGAGTATCAGGGCTGTGAGTACCTGGGAGGCCTCCGTCCCTCGTTCACGAAGGCTCAAAGATGAGCAAACGAAGGCTCAAAGAAGTTACTGGAAAGTTCTGAAATGTTTTAAAAGGAGAGAAAAAAACATTTTCTTGGATGTACTATTTACGCATAAAATCGTGACGGGCATGAGATTGGCAAGCCTGTGCTCCCAACCCTAGCACAAAGTTGCTGGCCTGAGTGTTAGAGACCTGGCCCTTTCCCAAGGAATGATGGTATTTTAATCAAGTAATATAATTAATGTTGGGGAGTGCTAAAGGCCAGGGAGAAAATAAAACTGGACAATGCAGTATGGAAGAGAATACAAAGCAAGAGAAAAGGGTGGTCGATCCATCACAGAAGGCTCCAGAGGCCTTCCTCTGAGCCACACACTCCTCACTGCCAGAACTCAGAAAAGGACTCCCTGCCATCACACGTTTGTAGGCGACTAGGATGATCTAAATCCACACTGCCCTCCTCTGAGGAAGAGAAGGAAGGGACCTTTGTACCCGCTGTGCCCTCTGTAGAACACCTTCTTCCATCCGCCTGTGACAGGTTCCTACCGAAGCCCAGGGCTCATCTTCAAAGTCCCCTCAATGAGCTTGTACAGGTTTGTGGTCAGGAACCCTCAACCACGCCAATGCTCCTTGAGGGCTGAGCCTTTTTTTGTTCCTCACTCTGCCCTCTGCACTGAAGCCTCACTCAATGTTTCAAATAAATGAACCTTGGCTAATGATTCGAATCTCCCTCTTTGACCTACGTCTCCAGCAGTCATCACCAGGAGGTCTTATTAGGTACTTAGGCTGCTGTAACAAACAAAAACTAATTGTCTCACAGAGCTAGAGGGTAGACGTCTCAAATCACGGTGTTAACAGGACCAAGCTCCCTCTGAAACCTCTAGGGAGGACCCTTTCTTGCCTTTTCCAGCCTGTCAGCTATTGGCTTGTGGCTGCAAAACTCCACTTCCTGCCTGTCTTCCCTGGGATGTTTTCTGTGTGTGTCTTTGTCCCAGTTGCCGCGCCCCTTCTTACAAGGACACTGGTTACATCAGATAAGGACCTCCCCCTGATGACATCATCTGAATTACATCTCAAAAGACCCTATTTTCAAGTTAGGAAGGGGGGAGTAAGACTTCAACATATCTTTCTAGAAAACATAATTCAGCCCTTAATGGAGGTGATCCACAGAACACACACAGACACACACAATTTCAGCAAACTAAGCCGCAGGGTTAGGAAGATGTGAGGAATGCCTTAAAGTCTGAAGCCAACAGTGGTTCACATTTCTGGGTGAACACTCCCTGCGGCCAAAGATTCATGGGGACAACACTCGAACCTTAAAGGTTTCTATCCCTACTCAGCCTTTTCCAGGTTGTACACATCCCATTTCCAGACCCTCCACAAAGCATTTTGTCTCACTGGATTTGGGCTCCTGAGAAATATGAGAGTAACGTATTGGGCCCTTCCCATCTGCCAGTGACTGTGCCAGGTCTGGAGTGACTTCTCTCGCTCAGGGCTTCTACCTGCCTGAACTGGGATCTATAAGCTGTTCTAACTCCAAAGAAAGTTCCAGGAAACCCAGAAGTACCCTTTCATCAATTCTACGTGAATTAAGTGAGCAGAACGGTGATGCATGAGTGGAAGTTACAGGAAGAGGCAACAATTTGGACTAAAATTTAGGAAAACTCTCTAATAACAAGACATTGGATTTCCAAATATTTAGAATTAACAGTTTTTTGTGATGTGGCTCCTTTTTGCCACTAGAATTTTCGGGCAGCGGCCAGTTTAGATTCACAATGCCCATCCCAACCCTGCCCCACTCTTGTGAGAGATTTTGAACTTTCTGGCGTATTCTCTCCGATATGAACTCTGCACATAAATGCGTTTTTTTGGCAAGGTCCAGGAGCTTCTCTGAGCCCCAGGAGATAGAAAACCAGGCGCCCAGCCACTCCGCTATCAGGACGAAAACGCAGAGTGCAGCACGGGGGAGGCCCCGCTGTCTGGGCTGACGGCCCTCGGCCCAGCCCCTGGCATTTCAGTGGTGGTGGCCTCCGCCGTCTTCCCGGACTCCTCTGCGTGCTGAAGTGCTGCTCAGCGGCCACTGTCCATGGATGCTGACCTCAGGCAGCCAACCAGAAGGTGCTGGAAGCCAGCCTCGCCCCTCCTCGTTCCAGAGCTTTGAAATAAACTTTTGGCTATTAATCCTGAATAAAGTGCATTTCCCGGTGACAATGCAGGAAAGCAGATTTATATTGTGGGAAGCAACATCTCACTTCCGCGCCCAAAGTTCGGCGGCCAGGCGGTAAAGGAGTCATTAGGCAGGGTGGGGATTCGAACCCTAGGCTCCAGGCCTTCTCCTGCATCGAAGCGCTCTCGCTTCGCTCACCCGCAGCGGGACTGCCCGCTTGGCCAGACCAGGCTAGAGGTCAGCTGCGCGGCCGCTCCTCCTCCGCAGGGGGTGTCCAAGCGCAGCTGGCCGAAGGCGGACGTCGCAGGCTGCGGTGAGATCGCGCGGGGTGTCTCCCCACTCTCAGCCCAGCAGAAGCCTGGCGGAGGCGGGCGCCGCCTTAGAGACCTCGGGCGCCGGCCCCTCCAGCTGCGCCGCCGCGCTCAGTGCGCACGCGCGGCGCCGGCCGGACTCCGCCCCCCGGGTAGGGACCTACAGCGGGCGCGGCGGCGGTGGCGGCGGCGGTGGTGTAGACGCCCCTTCGCCGGGACCTGGCTCCGGGACCCGGCGGCGGTGAGTGGCGTAGCGGGAGGCTGAAGGCGCGGGGCCCGCGCACCGGGTCGGAGCGCCAGGCGCACCCAGCGGGCGCGGGGCCGCGGCGGCGGGGGCCTGACGGGGCCGGGCCGGGCCGGGGGGCGAGGCCGCGGGCCGGCGTCGTGGCGGGCGTCCCGGGGGGGCCGGCCGCGGGCTTCCGCCGGGGCTGGGGGGCGGCGGGCGGGGGGCGCCCGCGGGCCGGGCGGGGCGAGGGGGAGGCCGCGGGCCGGGCGCGGCCCTTCCCAGGCCCGGGCCGCCCCGCGCCCCCCGCCCGCCTTTGTGCCGCCGCTACCCCGCGGCCTGGCCCGGGCCTGCTCCCGCCCCCCGCGCCTCAAGCGCTGCCCGGGCCCCGAGGGCCGCTACGGTCGGCCCAGCAGGAAGTGGCGTGGGGAGGCCATTTTTAAAGCCGCCTGCGGGCCTCGCAGCCCAACGTGGACGGTCTTTGGTTTTCTGCACTTGGAAGCGGTCCCCGGACGTCCCCGGGGGGACAGCGACGCAAGGTCGGTGTCCCCGCGCCCCACCGTGGGCCGAGCACCCGCCTGGAGAGCGGGCGCCGTCGGCGGGAGCTGCCCACAGTAAACTTGAGAACCGGGTGGCATTGTTTTCCCTCGGAGCGCGCGAGTGCGACCGGCGATGCTCTTCCTTTGAGGACCTGGGCATCTGCGGGGGTGGGGGAGGAGGAGCGGGGATGGATGGCGACGCGGTGAATTGTCCAGGTGCTGATGTCACCCTCTGTGGGACCTCCCTGTCCCAGCCTGCCCTTTTTTATCTAGTTGCCTTTGGAGTTTGGGGCTGTTTGAGGGCCAAAAAACTATGTAGGGTTCCAAGGAATGAAAGCCTCTTAACTGGAAAGGGAAAGCCAGAAGAGAGAATAAGAGAAAACACCACGTCTTTATAGAGAAGTTGGGTATTTAATGTGTCCCATTTTAAAATGTCTCTGACTTTAAAAACTGGGATAATGAATGATTTATCAACGTAATACTAAAAAATTAATAAGGTGGAATAGGGCGCACGATATCCTGTTTAAAAGTAGAAATCCACAAGTAGAAATCTACACAGCTGAAACGTAATATGCTGTTAGAAATCACCAAGAGTTAAGACAAACTTTGATCTCCAGAATCTTTGCACTACTGTCCTGTGGAAGAGCTTGGGAATGTATCTCTTATCTTTCTCTGAGTCACATATGCAAAGTTCAACCCAGCCGGTAATGGCAGAGGTTCCCTCGCGACATTAGGAAGGTTGAGAACCACTGCTAATGTGTATTCATAATTGAAGATACCAGCCAGGGATTCAGAAAACATTGTCAGTGTTGTATACCGTAGTTTCCTTAAGTAGTAAACAGGGTGTTTGGTGTTTTAAATTGTATGATAATGATATCTTTAACCTTGGATGTATTTTTTAAAAAGAAAAAAAGTGCCGTCTTGGATTAAATGCAGCCTTTGAAAATACCACTTTTGTGTGCATCCAGTTTTGTTATGCTGATAACATCCATTGCAAGTGCAGCTCAGAAACCACAAACAAAGGAGAGTGAGACCTTTACTTTATTTATTGGGACTCCTCCCTGATGTCTTTTGCCAAACTTAAGATTCGAGAAAGGCAAAATGGCAATTTAAAAAAAGAAAACACTTCAATCTCTGCAGGTCTGTTTGCCTCTAAGTGAAGGGATTTGGGCCAGTTTTTGTGCAACAAAGAACGGTGTCCTTATTGTCACTGTGAAGGCTGCCATTTCTTTCCTTTCCTCTTTCAACCAGTAAGCATTTTAAGTGTCTTCCTTGACCAAGCCCTTTGCTGTTGATAAACAAGGTCGTCCAGCAAGGGCTTTCCCAATCTTGATTTTTCTCAAACTGCCTGTTCTCTTTGTTATGTAAACCCAGCCAACTACAGTTTTCAGGATTCCTCCTAGGTGGAAAGCAGTGAGAGACCCATCCGGATGCATCTCACTGTGGGCTGGGGGGTGGGAGGCACCGGGGTCGCCTGGGAAGAATTTTAAACTACATCCCAGGAAAAGGGTGATCTGATTCATCGGGTCCTGTGAGTCTGGGAATCATTTTCGTTTTTGTTTTAAGGCTCCCTGGGTGACCTTCCCATACACCCCTGCCTGAGAAGTACTTCTGGGGCGCATTGCACTTACTTTCAACACTCCCTTGAAACCGAGGCTTTGCCTGTGTAGGCCTCACACCCAGGTGTCTGGCTTCAGTTGCAGGCCTCTGTGCAGCACCTGCTGCCGCCCAGAGTGCTGAGGGAAGAAGCCGACCAGGGCCCGAAGTTGGGAAATCCATGGCACTTGGCGCCTGAGAAGAGAAGGCCTGGAAAGGAAGGAAGAGTCAATGGGACTTGTCACGTTTTTGTTTTATATCTGCAGCTCCAAGGCTCCAGGCAGGAAATGAGGAACAGTGATCAAGTGGCGACAGATCCTGACTGTCACCTCAGTTCACATAGCAGGGTGGCAGGAAACAAAGAACTTAGATTGGACCCTGGCTGCTGCTCTTCACCAATGCTGTGACCATAGAAAAGCTGTGTAACTTCTCCAGGCCTGTTATCTTGGAAGAAGCAGATAGTTGAAGGCTGGCTTTGAGACTGATGAAGGTAACATGTGCACCTGCTTGTGCAGGCCCTCCCCTCAACCCCTGACTTGGGCCACGGTGCCCCAGGATTGACCAGCAGCCAGCCCCTGAGAGAGCACTCTCATCAGATGCCTGGTAGAGCTGGCAGAGCATCTCCCACCTCACTGAAACAACCTGCTCCTTCTCTCCATCTCTTGTTCCATGTCTTAAAGATGGCTGCCCCGGCAGGTGTAGGGTAAGACAGTTCTGGTTGGTGATCATTGTACTCACTGCCCAGCGCTGTGCCAGGAACATTCAAGTTTCTAAGAATCTACAGAGTACGTAAGTGCCATTGTATGCATTACAAGCAGGGTGGCCTTGGCCTGCCTACAAGCACCCAGAAGTAGGTTAGTTCTATGAAGTATTATACAGGGACATTGACATCATGCTTGCTGTTCCTACATGCACCTATAATAGTGGGTGATAATCACTATTAGAATAAGCCTATAAGAATCACCTAGGAAGCTTATATTTCCCTGCCTGCCCCATAACCTCCCCAATTTAACTGGAGTCTTTGGGCGATGGAGGCCAAGTATCATCATTTTTAAAGTTCCAAGATAGTTCCAGTGTATAGGGCATAACCAGCTGTCCCAGGGAGCTCCTTTGTCCAAGGTGAGCCCTTGTAGTCCTAGCCACTTGGGAGTCTGAGGCAAGAGAACCATGTAAGTTCAAGAGTTTGAGGTTGCTGTGAACTTGATGCCACAGCACTCTACCAAGGGTGAGACTGTTGTCTCAAAATAATAATAATAATAATAATAAGTTTACTATCTTAAGCAGATAACAAGTTAGTTGCCCTAATGCAGCCAAAGTTAAGAACCACTGGTCTAGTAAAGGACATTCTGTTTTTGATTATACTTTCTATCAAACTCTTAATCCATTTATTTTATAATATTTGGTTTTTCCTTAAGGCAGATAAAAAGAGGGAGTAAAGCATTGACCTGAAGCCACTTGATGTGTTTCATGACATAGACTGTTGTAGTAATATTTGCATTACCACCTTACTTTTAATCATATATGTACTATATGTATATTTTTAATACTAACAAGCATATTTGCTGTTTCACTTCTTTTCACATAATACACTTAAAGTTTTAGACTTTGAAGATTCTCTAGCATTGGTCATATTCTTTCTTTTGGACAACTTAAAACTGTTAAAGCCTATGAAATCCTTTGTTTGACATGGACTCAGTTGATGTGCTCAAGTTGTGTTGTCAAGTCATTCCCCAAAGAAGTTCCTGTAGACAGGGTGTAGGAGCCAACACCCTCCCCTCCTGCCCACGACTGAGCTCCTGTTGCTGTAGGCCTTTCCCCCACGACGTCCTTTTGGTAAGTTTACCAGTTTTTCTCTGGGCATGACGGAACACTTCTCCATGTGAAGAAGTATCAGAGAAATACGCTGATTTATATCCTGACCAAACATCTGTCCTTCACCACACATGAAGTTCCCTGCCACCTGCATGTGCCATTTCCGTATTTGTCATCCATGAGCTTTGTGAGTTAGGCAATAATATTCTCATTTTGTAAGTGAGGGAATTCACACTCAGACCTAGGTTTTTACCCTTGTTCTTAATATCCCAAGGTCATTTAGTCTCTCCTCTATTACACTGAGCTGCTTTCACCCAGAAAGCAGAGGGATCAGATGAAGACTGTTGCCTGTGGACTTCTTGCCCCTGTCGGTTGTCCAAGCAGGACGTTTATTTTCAGAACGAAACCTAGGGTTCTTGAGGTGGTATGTTTGTCAGCAAAACTCAGAAGTGTTTTTTTGTCATCTACATGGCAGTCAGTTTGCACTGCATTCACTTTTAAATGCAAGGTAGTTTAAAATAAAGATTATAATGCTTAATTGGCGTTCCTCCCTGTTTAGACCTGTTCACCCACTCAGTTCAGATTAGATTCCTTCTTAAGGTGTGCAGAGGCTCTTACCAAGGCAGCAGTATTTCCTGTCACCCTACAGGGAAATACTGGCAGTATACACGACTATGTTGATTTTTTTTTTTTCCCCTGACCAGTTAATACCTATGTGTTACCGGGCACTTTGGGATAGAATTGTTTTAAACTTTTGGTTACTTGGAAAAGATAGACAAACCTTTGCTGTGACTAAAGAGACAGGCAGAAGGGAGGTGTAATTATCAGTGGCTTTGCTAGTGGAGTGTTCCACGTGCATTATCTAGGTTCTCCTAATCACCCTGCTAAGTTTGATGATAGTAAAGCCTGCTTCCTTGCTAGGCTGTACACAGAGAAAAATCCCTTGCCTAAGGACCCTGCAAATAAGCGTTCAAAGTTTGAAGTGCAAACTTTCCACCACTATTCCCTTTGCTCTTCGTGGGTGCAGCAGCTGCGTCCCTGCCCTCATAATGGATGTGGTAGAAGCCACATTCTGAGGGGGATTTCTAGGTCAGAATTTCTGGAAAGAGCTGCTTAAGTGGGTTCTCAGTCCAAAAAGGATGAGTGAGTGGCCTCAGGCTGAGCCTGTGTGGCGCCTGTCATCAGCAAAGTGCAAGTGGTGCTCCTGAGCTGGATGGTCACTGCGCACGGGATGTGGCTGGACAGCCATCTGCCTTTGTTTTTACATTAACATCTAGCATGGACACACATTTGTTTACACAGGGACGTGTCACAGTTTGGCTGAGCTTTGGGAGAAGTGGGTGAGGAAAAGGCAGTTCGAGAATGAGCTTATGGAATTTAAACCTCAGTGAGTGCCCTTGTGTTTGGAGTCTCTTCGGTGGTGATTATGAGCAGCTGCTAGCCTGTTTGTCATGAAAGCTAAGTGGGTGATTTTGCCCAGAGGTAGATTATCCTTCAGGTTATACAACCAGACAAACGTCATGGAGATGATAATCTCATGTGGCATTTAGTAGGCGCTCTAGAAGGAGCAGTTGTCAGCCGAGCAGCCTGTCTTTTAGCTCCTCTGACTGTGTGATTGATGATGATTGATTAACAAATGAAAAATAATATTCTTAATAGCTGATGGTATGTCTGTAACTTATCTAAAAAGCACTTTTACTTACATTGTCCCATTTAAGCCTCAAGATAACTGGGGTGGATACTTTTACTGCCTCATTTTACAGGTGAGTGATCAAACAGTTTGCCTCCTGGGTCACACACCTAGAAAGTCTTATAATGGGTTTTAAACCCCTCATCTGACTCCAGAATCTCTCGCGTTAAATGTTATTTTACCACTAATTTCTCTTCTAATTCATTTGAACATTAGATGTTTCGAGCATTTAGAAGTCAAATGTTTCCCTTGTTTATGTTTTTTATAGTCTTTAACGTCACTGACCTGGTTTCTTCCGAACTCAGTACTTATTTCTCTTAAGTCCCTGTAAGAAATTAGGACAGTGAGCTCAAAATTAAACAGAGAACCCACCACCGTGAATTCGGTTAGGCTTTTCCTGGCCTTTCCGTTGAAAGGAGACCAGACTCGGTGCAGAGAGCACACATGACGCCCCGTCCCTTTGGGGCCTGGCAGGCATCTGCGGCTACTGCTGTAGATACTACCCTGTTAAAGAAACACTATGTGTGCTGTTAGATAGTTTTTGGAAAACAACAAATTAATATTAAGTGGACATCTTATTGTGCCATAAAGTTAGTAATATTTTCTTTGTTTTTGGAGAGCTCTCCTAAATTATCTAAAAGGATGTTTGTTTATGATTCTATTCTTAGGAGGGCAAATGCAGAGGCTTTACTGATATAAGCACTTTGAATTTGGAAGACAGGTGGACACTGCCCTGAGGTTGACGTGGCCTGTTGTGCCCTCACAGGCCAGGTGCACCTTGATCCACAGTTTCTTTGCAATCCACGGCCATCCCTCCCCTGGACAGTGACTTGCCAAGAGGACTTGATTTCATACCTGGTTATGCTTGGGTGTGGGCCACGTGGAGGAAGTTTCATGTAGAGAACAATGGCCTGGGAGCCCGTTACTCAGGAGTGTCTGTGTGTGAACACCACTTCACACCGTCTTCCTTTCTCTGCAGTGCACACCCATAGCCTTGTCTTGAAGCATTAACATCTGAGATACCTTTTCCCTGTCGATGTCTCAACGGGCTAAGACACCAGCTACGTACACCTGAGCTGGCAGGTTCGAATCCAGCCCGGGCCTGCCAAACAACAATGGTGGCTGCAACCATAAAATAGCCGGGCATTGTGTCGGGCGCCTGTAGTCCCAGCTACTTGGGAGGCGGAAGCAAGAGACTCGCTTGAGCCCAGGAATTGGAGGTTGCCACAGCACTCTATCCAGGGTGAAAGCTTGAGGCTCTGTCTCAAAAAAAAAAAAATGGCCACACAAGTTGTACAGCCCAAAGAGAATGTTACCGATTTTTTTTTTTTTTTTGATGAAACCTCACACTTTTTTCACCAGTAAAGTCACTTGCATTATTTTGAGAATAACTTAGAAGCCAAGAAAATATTTGCATACCCAAGTGACATAATTCAGTCGTGGCCCAGATGTCTTGCCTTCCCCGTAAACTGTATTTGCTAATCACAGCCTCCTGCTTCATGTGGGCAGTTGTTTCTGTGGATTCTTAATTCACAATAGTTGCTGAGGCGGTTTTGCAGAGGCTCCCCTGAGAGGATGCTGCCTGCCCTGCACTCTGGCTGACTTGGTCCATTCTCCGTGGACTCTGCTCAGTCACAGAGCTGGCCACTCCTTGCTCTGGACCTGCTCTTACTGTCCAGTCTGTCTTAGTTTCAGGTCGTCAGTTTTAGAAAGAATGACACCCTTCAGTTTTTAAAGGGACTTAGAAAAATCTGAATTCTGTGACTTCTAAAGAATCTTGGAGGCTGGGGGAAAAAATTGTCAGTAGAATCCTGGTTTGGGTGATTCTTAAAGTGGAGGACTCCTGTTTCATGATTTATTTGAGAAGTCCTTATGGTTACTATATAGGGTGGTATGTTGAAATAGTCTGGAAGCAAGCTGTGCCAGCAAGTGGAGTTAGTTTCCTTGCCCCGCCCCCCCCCGGCCGCGCCCGGGGGCGGCCCCCCCCCCCCCCCCCCCCCACACGGGGGGCGCCAGTGTGAGCCGCAGAGGGCGACCGAGCGGGCGCGGGGGAGGGGGGGGGTGAG
>CAUYON010209909.1:0-14642 GCA_963573935.1 Arctocebus calabarensis | reverse complement strand
TGTGTACATTAATTCAATCATGGGGTACAGTGTGCGGGCTTCACATGCAATCTGAGATATTTTTATCAACCTGATTGACATAACATTCATGAGATTTTCTCATGAATATTTTCTTTAATTAAACACACAGTAAAATAACAGATAAATAACTTTAACTATAATGAATTCTTACCCGGGCACCATACAATATTTTACAATACTGTTCACTTGATAATGCATTTCTCACATAACTAAAATATTAAATAGAATCAATAAGATGCTTTCAATAAATTTATCTAATTATGCAAATAAAATTATTGATAATATATTTCTAAGTTGGTGAGTTCCATTCTTTCTCTCTATATATGTATATGTGCATGTGTGTGTAAATTCAAATACAAATGAAAATATGTAGAATTTCACTTCATTTTAGTTCTCTTTTTCATATTTCATATTTTTCCTTGAGGTTAGGATATGAATTGGCTTCATTTAATAATTTCATCTTCTCGTTTTTTTTTTCTTTTAAGCTTTAAATCTCACTATACTTTACTGAATTATTCTCAGCTCTCCCTATCCAATTTTACATCAAAAAATTTAATTCTGGGGAACATACACACCTGCGTGGGCACACCTTCACACACACACACATGCACACACATTAACAGTATATGTTCTTCCTTGGCAACCATGAACGTTGTCCAAAACATAAAAATGACCAACATTCTCCATCCTAATATTGAAGTCTACTCTTCTTTACCAATTAGAGATGTAACCTTGCTATAATTTCCCCCCAATCTTGATAAGAGTAGCTCAAAACAAAGCCCACTTCCTGAAACATTCCCTCAAATTTCCTAACATAAGCCCAAATCTTGTAAGTCCTTTCACCACACACGCTCATCAAGATGCCCCATGGTTTTCATTGAAGGGATGCTCCAATAAACTTCAATGAGCAATAAATAATACCTATTCCAGCATAGTTGTGTTCCTGATGATTTTTGGCTAGAGGGCATTGTCAAGAGTATTATTTCTATGACAAATTTGACTTTGACAGCCAGAGACTCTTTAGATTTTTATGTCTTTACTAGAAATAACATCATGAGAAAGGGATACAAAGAAAGGCACAACACAATTCATTTAAGTATACAACAACTGATAGTGCAATACATGTAATTAATCTCAGATGCAGATTGTTTTAGAGTTGGTTTACTACAATAGCATCACTAAAATGTGACTAATAAAAACAAAGTTCCATTTTTCTCTATCAGAATGATGTACTTCCCCTTGACAGGAAGAGAAGCACACCTAGAAATTTTCATAGGACTCCTTCATTTTCTTTTCTTTACCTAGGTGTGAATTTTAATCTGAAAATAAATTTAAGTGGAAACATCAAATAAAAAACACTGTACAAAAATACCACTTAAACGCTAGATTCTAATGGCAACAGAAGAAAATCTAGCACATTTAAAGTCAAATAACAAGCTCAAAAATTTTTCACATTCAAAAATGGAAACTGAGTTTTCAATTTATCAGTGCCATAAAATATTTTAGTTAGTATTCTGATCTTCCCCTTTAGATAAATATATAGTAATATGGACATATATCACCATTTTTAATGAAATACATTATTTTTAAAATTACAAAACAATAATACTTTTCATCTTTAATTTCATCTCACAGATGATAAGCCATCGGGAAAAATCTAATTAAGGAATCAATCTGATTTGATTAAATTAGCTTTCAATTCATTCCAAACTGGAAAATGGCCAGTTCTATACAAAGAAGAATTTTTGCTTATTTAAGGTAATGTAGCAAGGTAGACTAAGGATAATTAATCATGAATAGTAGACAAATCTGTATTATTTGTATCAGTAGTATATGACTCTATCATATTCTTTGAAATTAATTGTAAAATATGACATTTATTTTTATATATTTTCATAATTAGGGTGGAAATATCTTATTTTGAAAAACATTGCATTGTTATTTGAAGATTGCCACTTAAAACCAACTTTCTTTATCAAAAATATCTACTTACAGGTTAATACAGTTTTTAAAATCTTATATTTATTTGTAAATGTATTTTATTAACCAAGGTGAAAATATTTTTCTATATCTTTATTGTATTATTTGTATATAATGGTAAATGTAATAAAGCATAAAGATTTGAACAAATTTGACAAAGGAGTTTATGACATCTAGAGCTGGTTTTATTGAATACCACCAGATAATGTTTCTCTTGAAAGAACAGGTAAATATGAGGTTTCAATAAGTTTTATATTTTGTATACATCAAAAATTTAAAAAAAGTTTAATTTAGGGAAAATAAAGGTCCTGAGATAGTGTTCAATATAGAAAAGGACCGTTTTAGAATGAACATCTAATAGAAAGGAAAAGACACTGTCACAATGAAATAGAAAAAAAACATGTTTAGATAATAGAAAAAAAAGACAAAACCAATGGGAATTAAGATGATATGTAAACAAAATTTGGGCTAAAATGTGTTATATACAACAGAAGGACCAGAGAAATGTAGAGGCAAATTGAGAATTGAAAGTAATGAGACAAAATCACTAACACCACACCAAGTGACACAGCAACAAAATTTAAAAACATAATTTAAGAAAGGCCTAGATCAAAAAAGAAACATGAATAGGAAGATAGTAAAGATATACTATGATCCCAATAATATAGTTTAAAAATAAATTCCAGCAAGGGTT
This sequence comes from Arctocebus calabarensis, assembly GCA_963573935.1. NCBI lineage: Eukaryota > Metazoa > Chordata > Mammalia > Primates > Lorisidae > Arctocebus > Arctocebus calabarensis. Next base: position 11,947 of record CAUYON010209909.1, on the reverse strand, counting down.
TGAAGGGTTAAAAAGAGCAAAGTATACAAATACATTTTTTAAAGCTATATATCAACTTTGTCATGTTCTCAATAATTCTGTCACGAGGTAGTTTGGAATCCATTATTGTTTACCAAACCCCAGACGGTATGGAATGAAAGAGGAGAAAACCTTGGGAACAGGATAAAAGCACAGTAAATTAACTCCTTTGCCTAGAGAGACAGATGAAGATATCCTTTTTTTTTTTTTTTTTTTTTTGTAGAGACAGTGTCTAACTTTATCGCCCTCGGTAGAGTGCCGTGGCGTCACACTGCTCACAGCAACCTCCAGCTCTTGGGCTTAAGCGATTCTCTTGCCTCAGTCTCCCGAGTAGCTGGGACTACAGGCGCCTGCCACAGCACCCGGCTATTTTTTTGTTTTGCAGTTCGGCCGAGGCCGGGCTTGAACCCGCCACCTTCGGTATATGGGGCCGGCGCCCTACTCGCTGAGCCACAGGAACCGCCCAATTTTGTTTCTTTTTTTATTAAGTAAAGTTATTTCAGGTTAATATGAGGGTAAAAGCAACTTTGTCAAAATATTTCATTTTATTGGGTAGAATTTGTCTTGTGGTTCTGACCCACACAAAAAAGTTGTGCCAACCTTTCCACTCCTCCAAATAACTATCTTTTCAAGTTCTTCAAAGTATGCTTGTCTTGGTGCCTGTACCACAGTGGTTACAGTACCAGCCACATACACCGAAGCTGGTAGGTTCGAATCCGGACTTGGGCCAGCTAAAAACAATGACAACTGCAACAAAAAAATAGGTGGGCATTGTGTTGGGTGCCTGTAGTCCTAGCTACTGGGAGGCTAAGGCAAGAGAATCACTTCAGACTAAGAGTTGGAGGTTTCTGTGACACCACAGCACTCTACCAAGGGTGATATAATAAGACTCTGTCTCAAAAAAAAAACCCTCTAAAACAAAGTATGCTTTAATGGTGATTGCATTAAACTGTAGATTACTTTGGGTAGTACAGAAATATATATATATACATGTTTCTATATATTTTGGAGACTTAGTCTCACTATGTTGCCTTTGGTAGAGTGCCATGACACCACAGCTTACAACATGGGCATGGTATGTTCTTCCATTTGTTAACATCTTCTGCTATTTCTTTCTTTTCTTTTTCTTTTTTTTGAGACGGAGCCTCAAGCTCTCCCCCTAGGTAGAATGCCATGGCATCACAGCTCATAGCAACCTCCAACACTTGGGCTTAAGCAATTCTCTTGCCTCAGCCTCCTAAGTAGTTGGAACTACAGATGCCTGCCACAACGCCTGGCTAATTTTGGTTGTAGTTGTCATTGTTGTTTGGCAATCCCGGGCTGGATTCAAACCTGCCAGCTCTGGTGTATGTGGGCTGGCACCTCAGCCACTTGAGCTACAAGCACCGAGCCATCTTCTGCTATTTCTTTCCTCAGAGTTTCATAGTTCTCTCTCTAGAGATCCTTCACATCCTTTGTTAGGTATATTCCAAGGTATTTCATTTTCTTAGAAGCCACAGGCTATCAAAACCTGTGAGATACTGCAAAGGCACTCCTAAGAGGGAAATGTATCATATTAAATGTCCACACCCAAAAAACAGAAAAAGTGCACATCAACAACCTAATGAACTGCCAGGCATGGTGGCTCCCACCTATAATCCTAGCACTCTGGATTGCCTGAGTTCACAGGTTCAAGACCAACCTGAGCAAGTATGAGACCCCATTCTAAAAAATAGCCAGGTGTTGTGGTAGACACCTGTAGTCCCAGCTACTTGGGAGGCTGAAACAAGAGAATTGCTTGATCCCAACAGTCTGAGGTTGCTATGAGCTATGATGCCATCACACTCTACAGTAACAAAGTGAGACTCTGTCTCAAAAAGAAACAACAATAACAACAACAACAAAAACCTAATGAAATATCTCAAGAAACTGGAAAAGGAAGAGGAATACAATTCCAAACTAGCAGAAGACAAGAAATAACAAAAATTAGATCAGAATTAAATGAAATTGAGAACAAAAGAACCACTCAGATTAGCAAAACAAAAAGTTGGTTCTTGGAGAAGATTGATAAAATCAATAAACCCTTGGCTAAATTAACTAGAAACAGAAAAGCAAGATGTCTAATAACTTCAATCAGAAATGAATAAGAGGAAATGACAATAGATACCACAGAGATAGAGAAGATCATCACTGATTACCACAAAAAATTCTATGCCCAGAAATTTGAAAATGGGGGAATGGACCAATATCTGGAATCACATCCACTCCCCAGACTTAATCAGAAAGAATTAGAACTCTTAAACAGACCAATATCATGCATCAACAATAAAAAAGCTTCCAACAACAATAAAAAAGCCCTGGACCAGACGTTTTCATACCAGAATTCTACCAAATGTTCAAAGAAAACCTTGTGCCTATATTACAGAACCTATTCCAAAACATGAGAAGAAAAGAACTCCCCCCAACTCCTTCTATGAAGCAAATATCACCCAGAAACCAAAACCAGGAAAGGACTCAACAACAGAAAGAAAAATACAAATCAATATCATTAATGAATATCAATGTGAGAATACGCAACAAAATCCTAGCAAATAGAATATAGATACTTAGTAAAAAAAATTATACATCATAATCAAGTGGGCTTTAACTGAGGGATACAAGGCTGGTTCAACATACACAAGTCATAAATGTAATTCACCACATAAATCGAATCAAAAACAAAGACCATATGATCCCCTCAATAGATGGAAAAAAAGCATTCGGCAAAATCCAATATCATTTTCTGATAAGAACACTTAAGAAAATAGGCATAGATGGGGCATTTCTTAAACCGATAGAAGCCAGAATCCTACTGAATGGTGTAATACTTAAAGCATTTCCACTTAGAACTGGAACCAGACAAGGATGTCCACTATTGCCACTATTATTCAACATTGTGCTAGAAGTCCTAACCAATGCAATCAGGAAAGAGAAGCATATCAAGGGTATCTAAATGGGGACAGAAGAGGTCAATTTTTGCTCTTTCCTGATGATATAATCTTATACTTAGAAAACCCCAGAGACTCTACCAAGTAGACTCCTGGAAGTGATTAAGCGATACAGTAACGTCTCAGGATATAAAGTTGATGTCCACAAATCAGTAAAATTTGTATACACTACTAACAGCCAAGTTGAGAAGTAATCAAAGACAGAATTCCCTTCACAGTAGCTTCATAGAAACCCGCATTTTCCTAATAAATATCAAAGATGCACTCCTCCTGCAGGTGCAGTGCTGGCTACTTCTTCAGTTCAGCTCCTGCCTGTTGTGACTAGGAACTGAGCACCTCTTAGCCTCGCTAAGGGCTGCTACAGTGTCATCTCTCATGGCTTAAAACACTGTGTGTGTAAATGTGCAGCACCTTCTCTTCCTTTGTCTGCCAGAGTAAAGTCCCTGACTAGAGGACTCTCGGGTAGTCGGGTAAAGTCCCTGCCTAGAGGGACTCTCAGTCCACCATGTTGCAACTTGATTTCTGAGTCACAACACCTGCCTAGCCCCGCCAATGGCCTCTGACTGTGCCAGAGGTCCCCCTTCTTGCTGGGACACCACTGTTAGCCTCACATGGGGCACATGCCAAATCCTGCTGCTTTCCCCTTCTACATACTAGTCAGTGTGGATGTGGGAACATCTGGAGGGAGCAGAGCCATGAGGAAAATGTAGCCCTATCTTGATGCTGCAGCCCAGAGTCCAGCAGGCAGGGTGGCTTCAGGATCACCTGGCAGGTGTTTTAACTACCCTGTGCCTTAGTCACTTCATCTGTAAAATGGGGAGGTTAATAATAATAATTTTTTGTTTTTTTTAAAACAATGGTAATAATAATTAATCATCATAATAATGCCTCCTTTAGAAGGTTAAGAGGATTAAATGAGATAATGCAAGTAAAGCACCTACTATGGTCCTTGGCACACAGGGGCTCATAAAATGAATGATTTTATTGACAGTACTGGGTCTCCTGGCATTAAAAAAGATGGAGACTTTATATTTTTTACATTTACCTGGATGGAGTTGAAATACATTCTTTTTAGTAAAGTAATGCAAGAATGGAAAAAAAATATCTAATGCATTACTTACTAATGTAAAATCAATATATAAATAATTACATGTTCATAAGAACAATAAAACATTAATATAGTCCAGTTTGGGGGTAGGGAGAAGCAGGAGGGGTAAGTGGGGAGAAAACATTTGGCAGAAGGAGGGAGGGCATGAGGCAGAGTCTCACCGGGGCACATTGTGAGGGTGTATGACACGCCCCTGGGGGAGGGGCGCTTTTACAAATGGAACTTTTCCCTGGAAGTGAGAACAATGTAACCTAAAAATTGTACCCACATATTAATTTGAAAAAAATAATAAAAATAAAAAGACTAAAAAACGACAGTACTGTGTCTCCTGGCCTTAAACCCAGAGCTTTCTTCCTTTGGCTCACTTGCTGGTTAAAAAAAAAGAAAAGTGGTTTGATCCCTGCCCTTCCTCCTCCCTTCCAAATGTAAAGTCCCAAGGAACCACTTATCTAAGCCACAAATGTGTCTGTCCCTGGCTGAATGGCTCAGGTTTCCCTGAGGAAGGTAAGTCTCAGGTGAAGGCATAAGACAAGTCAAACACACTTTTCCCCCTCTCCTTCTCCTCCAGAGATGGGAGGTGAGAGGAAGAGACCAAAGTAATCTAGAACAGGAAATCAGGGCAGAAAGGAGCCTGACTCTTATCTTCCCTGCAGGCATTTGCTCACTCATCTTCCATGAATGTTTGATCAAATACCTTCCATGTCCCAGGCTCTGAACCAAGGATACAGTAGTGAATGTGACATGGTCCTGCCCCAGGGGCTTCACAGTCTATATGAGCAGTCACAGTACATGGGCTCACGGCACAGAGCGAAGATGTCCTACCCAGTTGAGTGGGATGGCCCAAGGAAAATTTTTCCATAGGAGAGGTGTTCATGGACTAAATGTTTGGGTCTCCTTCAAATTCACATTTTTAAAGCACTAATCCTCAATTGATGGCATTTGATATTGGGGTCTTTGGGAGGTAATTATGTTGATATGATGTCATGAGGATGAGGCGTTCATGGTGAGATTAGAAGAAGGGGAACCAGCACACTGTCTCTGCCATGTGAAAACACAGCAAGAAGGTGGCCATCTGCAAGCCAGGAAGAGAGTCCCCACCAGGGAATCAAAACTGCTGACATGTTGACCTTGGACTTCCCACCTCTAGAACGGCAAGAATTAAATCTCTGTTGTTCAAGCAGTCTACAGTATTTTGTAGACTAGGTTCAGAGGTGATGAAAGAGTAGGAATGACCCAAGCAAGGGCCCTTGAGAGGCATCACTGAAAACTTCACAATAATAGAGAAAGTGTCACCAGGAACTCTCTCTCCACACCTGCCTGAGACCTGCATTTTAGTCCTGCCCTGAAGACCAAGGTGGGTGTTCTTCAGCAGGGGGAGGCCCAGGAGTATGTCCACTTTCCACGTGAGTTTTGTCTAATAGCCTCTTCCCAGGGGATACCCACCCAGAATGGCATTTCCTGCCCTTTGTTTGAGCTTTATTCTCCTACTTTTCTTCTCGTTGGTCATATCCTCTCTTTATGTGGGAATTTCTACAGCCATGGGAGACTTCTGGTCAGCATGCTGCCTTCCCTTATCAGGGAGCCTTGGGGTCCTCGGGGTCCACATCATTAGTCAACAGATTAGGAGCCAACTTCACCAATAGCTACTCCCAGCAAATCCCAGGAATTGCTGAATGACTACACCATCTGCTAAGAAGCTGGCTGGAGGCAGTGGCAGTGGGGGAGGAGAACAACTGGGGCAGGTAGGGAGCAGAACAGCTGGAAGCAGAGCACCTGGAGGTGGCTACACCAGTTCAGGCTGAGACAGTGGGGTGGGAGAGGAGAAGCAGAGTGGACAGGGATTGGTACCTCATTCGTGGAGGGTGATGAAAGAGGTCCCAGGATGACTTCTGGCCTTAGCAGCTGAATCAGGGGTCTCCAGTCTCTGCACAGCCAGGCAACACTGGGGCTGGTGGGAGGGCGCTGTTGCTACCTGGTATCAACATGGCTCCACCTTGGGAGAGGTAGAGGAGAGCTACCTGGCTGATAGGCTGGGCTAGACTGGGTAGCAGCTAGAGAGACAGCTTAGTCAGCTTTCCAGGCCACACAAAGGAAAGACAGACAGCGTGGGGGTGATACTACATGGTAACTAGAGGCCCCAGCTCTGTCGCCCCAGTTCGCTGGGTACTCTCCCTCTCAGCCTCACCCTCCATCTGCTCTGGCCATCTGAGCTGTCCTAGGCAAGGACCACCAGCTGCTACCAAGAAGCCTGGCTCAGGGCCACCCTGACACCTGAGCCTGTCCCAGGGAGAAAAAGGACCTTTTCATAGTAACAAAGATGATGATGATGATGACTAGCATTTACTGAACACTCACTACACGCCAGACACTAAGTGCTTTGTACAAAGGGGCTTATTTAATCTGCACAACCACTCAAAAAGTTACTATTATCACCTCTACCAAGGAATGGTGAGGTCAGGGGACTTGGTCAAGGCTAGGGTAGGTAGAGCTGGGACTAGAACCAGTCAGCCAAGTCTCTGGCCTGTGTTCTTCCTAACCACTCATTCCACTCACCCAAAGCAAGTTGAATATTTTTAAAAAGAATTTGGGGCTGGGCATGGTGGTTTGCACCTGTAATCCTAGCACTCTGGAAGGCTGAGGTGGGAGAATCATTTGAGCTCAGGAGTTCTAGACTAGCCTAAACAAAAGTGAGACCCCACTTCTACTAAAAATAGAAGAATTAGCTGAGCATTGTGGCAGGTGCCTCTAGTCCCGGCTAGAGCTACTCAGGAAGCTGAGGCAGGAGAATCGCTTGAACCTGAGAGTATGAGGATGCTGTGAGTTAGAGTGACACCATGGCACACTGACCCGGGCAACAGAGGGAGACTATCTCTCAAACAAACAAAGACTTGGTTCTAGAAAGCAGAGGAGATAACTACAAAGTGCAGAAGTACAGAGAAGAAAGTGATCCAAACCCAGACCCACATCCAGGCACAGCAGTATGGGTAGCTGCTGTCTCTGCCGTCCTTGGGCTCAGGGGAAGCTAGCTCTGTGAGTGGATGCCTTTGGCCTCACCTTTGGCAGCCTTCAGTCCCTCTCAGGGCCCCCAATCCTTCCCAGTGCTCTGTCACTCTGCCACTCTGCAGTGCCTTGGCCCTCCTTCTGAGCTGAAAAAGACCGAGATCCCCAGCCCCATATCCCAGGTCCTCCTGTACCTGACCTTTCAGGGACCACCTTAGCCCCTTGTAAGGTGTCATCAGTCAGCTCTTGGCACTTGATGAAGTCTGAGGAATGCTCTCCAGACATTTAGCTTGCCCTCAAGTAAAACCCAAGGGTACTGCCTCTCCCTTACTCTGAGGAGCCCCTGGGACAAAGACAAGAGTGTGGCCTGGACAGTGGTATCCACCTGCCCTGGGCTTCCACTCCTGCCACAGCCACGATCAGACCTCTAAGAGCTCCTGTCCCCAAGCACAGGAACAACTCACTGAGCAAAGATGAGGGACATTTTTCCATCCCAACGAATCAAGCTGTACTACCCACTCAGGCCACAGGTCTGCCAATCATCTGTGGATGACTCAGGGACTCCCATAGAGTGACCTGCAGAACTTTAGTGTGACAATTCTAGTTATTCTGCATACTACACTGCTTCACATCCCCGCCCCACTGGTTATGTGGGTCCTGCTGCCTGGGAGGCCCTTCCCACCTTTCCTTACCTGCTACTTACTTCCCCACCCTCCAAGACTCAGCTCAGTGCCTCCTCCTCCAGGCAGCCTTCCCTGAACTCTCTGAGCTAAGAGGTGTTCTCTGTGCCCCTCAGAGCAAATTGCAGTGCGTACTTTCATCCTGGCTCCTGAAATTACTTATCATGAGCCATCTCCTCATCTTCCCATAGACCCTGAGTTCCCTACCCTGGGGCAATGTCTGACTCATTGTCTCCCAGAGCAAACCTGGGATTGGGCCATAGGGGGGGGCTCAACAAACATGTGTTTGTGCTTTTGCTTTAAAAGCATCCCCTTTTATGTTCTTTATAAGGGTTGTGTATTATGAATATATTTATGAAGAACTGGGTAGAAATATAAAAGGAGAATTTTCCATTCTGGAGGGTGCCATGTGAATTTGGCCGGCTTCGTTCTTTTGTGTCTCTATGAATCAGGGATCATGTGTGAGGCAGACCCTGCATGTTTTTTTCCAGTTCAGATCCCGGAAGTACACAGAAAGCACGAAAAGCCCTCTGGGCAGACCATTTCCCCCTCAAATGTCTTGGGCTCCTCCCTTCCCTTGAGCCTGCTTGGGCTCCTCCCTTCCCTTGGCATCCTGGCATTACCAGGAAGTGGAAAGCTTCTGAGTTATGTGGGGAAAAGCCCAGAGTATGGTGTCAGAGAAACCCAGACCAAGACCTCAGCTCTGCCTCTTGGCTGGGTGGTCTTGGGCAGCAAGTCACCATGTCTCTTGGCGCACCAGCTCCCTCACCTATAAAATGGGCACAATGACACCTATCCAGGAGGTACTGGCGGGAAACAGAGGCCATGGGCAGGAAGGAGAAAGGGAGAAACAGAGGGGGAGAGATAGGCAGAAGGAGAAAGAGAAAAGAGGCAGTGAGGGACCCTGGATGCAGTCACTGGTGGGCTCTGCTATGTGGCTGGGGGCCTTTTAGCAGCTGTGTACCCATCTCTACAACCCTCTGCCTCTGATTGCCTTCCCATCTCCTCAAGCTAACCGTCTCCCGCAACCTTAAACACCAACCCCCCAATCCCTGAGCCTTGTTGTCTGTCCGCAGGTGAAGTCCCATCTGACCCAGGATTTAAATAGAAAGTCAGAGCTTTGGTCTCACTTTCCCTGGTCCAAATTCCCCTGGAAAATTCCCCCAGAAGTGTGGCATTAGAGGCTGATGCATCATCTGTGTCCTACCAGTTCGTCCTCCAGGAAGGGCAGGTCCCTACTTGAGGAGCACCAGATTAGGAGGTGGATTAGTCCAGAACCAGCATTGGGGGGGGAGACTTACTGCATGAGGGCCATGGAAACTGAGGCCCCAGCACCAGGGCCTGGCCACTGCCCAGTTGTGTCTTCCCCTTTTGCATGTGTGAGCTCGCCTAAGGTAGCTGAGCAGACCTTGATGCCCTTCCTCTGTGCCAGGCAATAGGCCATGCCTAGAACTGCAGGCTTCTGAGAGTTTCCTCTGCACAGAGGAGCTTGGACAAAGCAGCGGTACAGCTCCCCATCCCCTGGCTCCCAGTACCACTCAAGCAGCAGCCTCAGTGAGAAACTCATGGTCTTGGACCTGGCCAAGAGGATCTGCATCTTTCCTGCATGGCCCCAGACTACTCGGACGATCAGATGAAACCACGGATTCTTGCCAAGAAAAATGCACGTTCAGGAACAATTTTGCCAACTGCTTCAGGAGGATCATGGATGCCCTCCTTGTGAATCCTGGGATCCGAGCCCTCCTCTACTTAATCATACCCCCTGCCTCCTGCCCTCTACCTCCAAGGCAGACTCTGAGCTGGTTCTCATCTCCCAGACGCTATTCTCCCAATCCCTCCCTTGGGGATTCCTCCTCTTCTGTCCATTTGATTCTTTCCAGCCTCCAGTCCACAGGGTCCTTTTCCCACCTTGCATGGCCCCCACGGGTTTGAGTGTCCTCACTGAGTGGTAAACTCTTTGGAAGAGGGTGATAAGGACTCCCATGTCCTGCTACCACTGTGGAACACACACCATGGTCAGGCTTTTAGTTCTTCCAACAGCAATGCTGACTGCCCCCGTTTTACAGATGAGGAAAATGCAGCTCAGAGAGGATATCCAACTTGCCTAGAGTCAAACTAGAAGGAAAATGGTGACTCGTCTCAGGCCCCACATGATTCAGGGTCCCTGTAGGTCAAAGGTCACCCACATCAGCTAGGAGACCTTTGCTTCAAGGCTGGCTCTGCGTCTGGCTTTTGGAGGGGAGCATGGTATGGCCCTTGCTTTATGGCTCAGAACATCAGGCCTACTGCTCATCCAGGAGAGAAAGTTGTTTCTGTGTGAATGGCCTGAAGGGGTATGTTACCTTAGTGACTGATGGGAGGGCTTGAGTCCAGCTCTGATCCTGAGGTGCTCCAGAGGATCCAATTGCCTTCCTCAAGTAGCGTCTGTGGACCTCACATGAATTCAGGATGTATAGCGCACAGGCCAAGGCATAGCCTCCCCAGTTAGAAACACCTAAAACATAAAAAGATTTCATCATAGCATTGGAAAGGTCACCTATTCATCAGCCTGCCTCCAGGCTATGGAACCATCTCCAAGGAGGCACCAGAATCACCTAGGAACTTGTTAGAAACCCAAATTTGTGGGACCCAGTCCAGATCTATTGAATCAAAAACTCAGCAGGAAAGGAAGGGAGAGGAGTTTTAATAGACTCTCCAGGTGAGTCTGATGCAAGATGTAACTATAACAGTGGATTTGTCTCTTTTTCCTTGCAGTTCTATCAGTTTTTACCTTATGTCTTCTAACCCTCTGTCATTAGGTGCATACACATTAAGAATTATTATGTCTTCTTTGAATGTTGATTCCCTTACCAGTATGTAATGCCCCTTGTTATCCCTCAGAACTTTCCTTCTTTTTTTTTTTTTTTTTGAAGTTTTTTGGCCAGGACTGGACTTGAACCCACCACCCCCTGGTATATGGAGCCGGCACCCTACTCCTTGAGCCACAGGCGCCACCCTGAACTTTCCTTGTTTTGAAGTCTGTATAGCTGCTTTTGTTCTGTTTTGATTAGTCTCTTATAATATACTACATATTTGGTGTATCTTTCTCCATCTCTTCACTGTGAACATGTCTAAATATAAAGACACTAAAGTAGATTTCTTATAGACAATGTATAGTTCAGTCTTGCTTTTTGATCCACTTTGACAGTCTCTGTCTTTTAATTGGTGTATTTAGACCATTCACCAATATTTAAGGTGAATTATTGATGCAGCTGGATTTATATCTACTATATTGTTACTGTTTTCTATTTTCCCTTTTGTTCTTTGTTCCATTTTTGTCTTCTATGGTTTTTTTTTTTTTTTGCCTTTTATGATTATAATTGAGTATTTCATATGGTTCTATTTTCTCTTTGTTACCATATCAAGTATACTAAAAATTTTTTTGGAGGTTGCTCTGGAGTGTGCAATATACATTCATAGCAAATCCAAGGGTATTTTCAAATAACACTATACCATGTCATGGGTAGCACAAGGACCCTATAATGACACAGTATTCCTATCTCCTCCTTCCCATCCCTTATATAATTGCTATCATTCATTTCACTTATATATAAACTGTCATAAGCATATATATATATACACACACACACACATAGCATATATAATGGAATACACTGTTACTACTATTATTTTGAACAAACTGTTATATGTTAGACCAAGAATAAAAATTATAAAAGTTTTTTAAATTTGTTTTGGGGCCACAGGTGCCACCCCAACCTTCCCTTATTTTATTTACTGATACTCTTCTATATGTGAATTTGAGTTTCTGATCTATATAATCTTCTTTCTCTCTGAAGAACTCTTAACATCTCTTGCAAAGCTGGTCTACAGGCAACAAATTCTCTCAATTTTTGTTTGATTGAGAAAGACTTTCACTTTTAAGGACATTTTGAAACGCACAGAATTGTAGGTTGGTTTTTATCTCTCAAAACTTTAAATATTTCACTCTACTCCCTTTTTGCTTGTTTTTTTTGTTTGTTTGGTTTTTTTTGTGGGACAGAGTCTCACTTTATCGCCCTGGGTAGAGTGCCGTGGCGTCACACTGCTCACAGCAACCTCCAGCTCTTGGGCTTAAGCGATTCTCTTGCCTCAGCCTCCCTAGTAGCTGGGACTACAGGCGCCCGCCACAGCGCCCG
>CAUYON010209907.1:0-34114 GCA_963573935.1 Arctocebus calabarensis | reverse complement strand
TCCCTCTGGAGAAACCCTAACTGCCCCCTTCTATCGTCGCCTGATTCAGCAGGAAGCAGTTAGATCGAGTCTTCACCCCTTTTCCCTAACAGCAGTTGGGATTTCTACTCGGAGAGGGAGAATTGATGCAGGACATTTGGCACCCTGGCCAGCTCAGCTGAGCTGGTGGACCTGCCGCCTCCTCCTTGGTGGTGTTGGTGCTGCGGCAGCCAGCTGAAAAACCAGCGGGCTCAATGACTGGCAAGGAGGGGACCTCCAACCCCCACCAGAAGCACCAATAGCTAAAAAGGCCGGACAACTGCTGGGGAGTCACCTGTTCCTTGGTGTCTCCTTCACTTTGCACTTGGGACTAAATGTGGAACCCCCATTCCCTATGCCTAGGACAATTTCATGTGAATTTCCTGGGCCTCAATTCCATGAATGGTCTGTGTTCATTCATTGATGCATTCATTCTCTTTGCCCCAGAGGGGACTGTGTTCCTTCATTGATACATTCATTCACCTTCCAAATAAATAAATTAAAAAAAAAAAAGGAAAAAAAAAACAACAGAACAATTGAGGACCTGGTGCCTTGAGGAATGAAGGTTTGGGTGACTCAGGTAAAGAACCCAACCAGCTGGGATTCTGGCAGAGGGAAATGAAAATATGAAGTGGATTACAGAAGATGGAATGATAGATACAGTTATGGATGGTATTATGACCAATTATAGGAATGAAGACTGTGGTCATGTTGCATATTTTTCTTGTTACATTTATAAGCTAACCACAGTGCATGGTTATGATGTACTCCAGGGACAAGGAGGAGACTGGTTCAGCTGGAGAGGAAGATCTTTGCTGTAGAGAGTGAAAATCCACTTGGAATGGGGCAAGTTTGGACTGTGAAGGGTGTTGCAGAATGTTTTATCAGCTGAATCAACTAAATTTTGCATAACTACTCACATATTTTATCAGAATTATGCAGTTTTTATATCATACGCACATACAAACTAATAAAAGGAAAAAGAAAGGGCTACATCTACGTACAATTCTCCCATTCAAGAATAGGAAAATCTCATGAAATGAACTGTCTTCTCAGTTCTTTCAGTTCCATGTGGTCAAAGGTAGATGCTTTATGCTTATGGCTCTGGACTATGAAACAAATACCCTGAAGCCTTTTGTAAAAGTTCTAATTTAGGAAGAAAGTTGGACTATATTGGTTGAAGTCTTCAAACTAATTTTAAACAATTTTTATTTATTATTAAACTTATAATAAATAAAATTTATTTATTTCTAAACACTTATAGCAAACAATATAACTATCGAGCTATCTAGAGCAATGACCAGGCCTACTCCTTCAGTAGTGCCCACCAGATCTTTTCCCATGAACCCACCAGAGCTGGCTTAAGACTGACCCACCTTCTCTAGGCTGTGACATCAGGAAGGTGGAGCCATCAGTTGACTTCTGCTAATTTCCCATTGTGATCAACAGATGAATGGTGACAGATGCAATAACATTATCTAAATTGCTTCATCTTATCTGAGATATAAGCTCACAAGATCAAAGTAGACATCCTCCAAGATCTTGCTATCCAGAACAGAATCCCCTTGACTTCTTTGTATACCCCTAGAAAATTATATTTAGTTTCTAACTCTGAACATAATGCCCACGACTTCTGTTCTTTTCCAAGGGGAGCTCCTCATAAGAGAAATCTGTGAGAAATCCTCTTCCAAGATACAGAGCACCTACTTTCCCTTTTCCTCAACCCCCCAAAGGAGTAAATTATCAGTATCTTTATGATACACCTTTAGGGGGACACTCTGTACAAGTTGAGGTGTCCTGAATCAATTATTGGGTCATGACTTTCAAATTTTTCTGATGACTGAGAACCTAAAAGTCATGTTAGTGCTGGTGATCACTAATGTAGATACGTTTAACTCCTTATGAATTACCAAACTTTTCTCAGCCAGAAATGTAACTATGTTCTAGTAAGAGACTACTTACATATGCTTATGAATAAAATAGTTATGATGACAATGACAAAAAACTAAGATGTGCAAATAAATATGATTCATGACTTCAAAGATTTTCTATTATTTATATATGTGTGTGTATATATATATATATATATATTTTTTTTCTTATAATGTTATGTGCTAGGACCTGCCATGAATCAAGCAGTGGCAAATGTTGCAAAATAAGGAAATAAAAATAGGAGAAAAGCCTAAGATTGAAAAAAATATTAGCATCAACTGTATTTTCCTATGATTTAGAAAAAGGCTACCATTATTTAATTTTATCAACAGAGTATGTTTGCCATGAGAAAGACAAAGATTCCAAGGAAAACAAATCTGGGAACCTCTGGAGTATGCAATAGTTACTACAAATTTTTGATTAAAGTAATTCCAACATAAATGTGGTGTATTAAAGCTAGATCAATCTGGCAACAGTGCTCAAGGTTGGTGGAGAAAAATAAATCATGGTGCACAGGGAGATACTTCAGTATTTAAATGTCAGTAACAGGTTCTGAACGAGAGAGGCAATACGCCCAAGTGGCGGAAATGTGTGAATGTCAGACTCATTGCAAAGACAGGAAGGTGAGGGCTTGAAGAATCATTCAGTATGATAGACAGGAAATGTGACTTATAGGTAGGTTTCTAGTCTGGGCAAATCAGAAATTATAAGCAGAAAACATGAGACAGGAAGTTTGAGGAATATATTTTAAAATACTTTTTATTTAAAGTGATGATGTTAAGGTTAATAAAGATAAGAATATAAAAGGCCAGTAATGCTCAACAGCCATATAAAAAGATGCCCAACATCACTTATCATTAGGGCAATGCAAATCAAAACCACAATGACATACCTCCTCATATGCATTAGAATTGCTAATATTAAGAAACAAAAACAAAAATATCAAGGACTGACAACGATGTAGAAAAATTCAAACTCTTTGTCATTGTTGGTGGAAATGTAAAATGCCACAGCTTCTATAGAAAAGAATATGGAGGTTTTTCCAAAAATTGAATATTGAATTGCCATATGATCAAGCAATCCCACTTTTAAGTATATACTCAAAATAATTGAAAGCAAGATAACAAAGAGATATTTGTATGGCCATGTTTATAGGAGCATTATTCATGAGTTTAGAGGTAGAAGCAACCCAAGTGTCCATCAAGGATGAATAGATAAACAAAATGGGATGAATACATACAAATGGAATATTATTCAGCCTTAAACAGGAAGAAAATTCTGTCACATACTACAACAAAGATAAACTTTGAGGACATTATGCTAAGAAAAATAAGGCAGTCACATAAAGTCAAATACTATATGACCTGATTTATCTGAGGTACCAACAGTAGTCAAATTTGTAGAAACAGAAAGTAGAATTGTGGTTGTCAGGGGTCTGACAAGGAGAGGAGAATGGGGAATTGCTATGGATGCAAGATGAAAAAGTCCTGGGGATTGATTACACGAAAATTTAAATGTATTTAACATTACTAAACTGTAAAATTAAAAAGGGTTAATATAATAAATTTAATGTTACATTTATTTTATCACAATTAAAACAAATAAAATATGACATTGTAGTATAGTGAGGGGAAGAGGAAATGATATTTAAAGCTACCAGAGAGCTATAGGTGATATAATAGAACCCTGATTGAAACCTCAGGCTCTATTTTGTGAAGCAACCACACAGTAGTAGGAATTTTAGAAGCAATCTCTAAACTTTCTTAAAACCTTTTACGATAGGTATTATTTTACCCATTTTGAAAGATGGAACAAGTTAGGCTCAGAGAGATTAAATAACATGGCCAGATCCTGCAGCCGGTCAGTGATAATAACAAGCTTTGGGTTCTGCAAGACATAATGTTTCATGATGCCATGTCATTTCTACTGAAGGACACAGAATGCTGAAGCCTGAGTGCAGAATGAGCTACAAAGAAGAATATGGGAGGGAAGAAAGATATCAGAGAACATTCAGCTGAAAAGCAATTAGGGAGGCCGAGGAGCAGAAAAGGGCAAAGTGGTGGGTGTCTGAGGAAAAGAATTCCAGAGAGGTATCCATAAGTGTTTCTGCCAATTTTTGTGTAATTTCTTATCACACTACATTTGTACTTAATTACTTCAATTTTGTCGAGAAAAGAAAGCTAGATGAGCTTCATTTGGTTTAATTTTGCTCTATTATGTTGCCTCTTTTGAAGTCCATTTAAAAAAGTCACTCTGTGCTGCTTTCTATTTCATTCTTTATTCTGTTGTTTGACCCCATGGAAAAGACTCACCACAGGTGTTACTCAGAACCTCAGAACGTGTTTGCACTTAACTATCTGATGCATTACCCTACAGAAAGCAAATATATCCAAACTGGATTCTGCACTTCCCTCTTCTATGCCCCTCTACTCTCATCTCTCTCTCTCTCTCATACACACACACACACACACACACACTCACAGAGGCCATGATGTACCAGATGTCTCCACGTGTTACTATTTCTCTTTAGAAACAAAGAATAGGAATGCTTCCAAACCAAATGCTAAATGCTTGATGAATGCTCCAAATCTAAATGCTTTACATTTAGATATTTCAATGGTTACAGTAGATTATTGAATCTACTGAATTATTGATTAATCATCAATTATTGAATAACCATCATTAGTACAGGCACTATCAAGAATGAAAGGATCCTGCTAATATAAAACATCATCAAAGTTAAAATGTATAAAAAATGAACTGCTCTTAAAAGTCAATGAAATATGATTGTATAAAACTTTGCTGTAATCAAAAAAAAATATTAAAGTGCCTACTCCAAGTGCTTAACATAAATCCACATATGGACTATGGAATCTAACAGTGTATTTTGTATTCAAAATGTAATTCCAGTTTTGCTGCACTGACAGGAACCACCCCAGGTCTCCACCCCTTCCCCACCAATACTTTTTGTCTGTGGTTGAAAACACGTAAAGTGAGAATGAGATGGAGTCAGGTAGGCTGGAGCAGACATGACACAGCTGGTCTGGTGAGTTTAGGTCCTGCCTGACCTTCACCCCCGTCTCCCACTCTTATTGTTTTGTAAATTTAATTCCCACCTATCCATTTAAAGATGCCTATTCTGAGTTGTTTAGGTGGATTAATTTAACAGATTAACTTTTGAATTGGAATGTTATTTTGGTCATGAATTCTACTGATTATTGTTTACTATGGATCATGGGTTTGATGGATTATTGTTTAAGATAACGGTTAACAGTCTTCACTTTGAACTCATATGTATAAAACTGTAATTTGGAAATGGAAGAGCAGAAGAGTCGTGAAGAAGCTACTCTCACTGTTCTCTAGAATCCTGGCCTTTTGGCAAATAAAATTTGGTGGACCTCCAGGGGCAAGGTGAATGAATGTATCAATGAATGGATACAGTCCTTTCATGGGATTGAGGCCTAGGAAATTCACAAGAAGAGGTAGATATTTTCAACATGAAGGACTGTATAGGCACATCCTACAATTACTGAGAAATTCTAAAGTTCATTCAGACATGGGCCCTGAGGAAAGAACCCAAAGAGCTGATGTTGAAGGAGAAGGTCGATTTTCTGCATTTTCTGGAAAGCATCAGCCAAAGAAAGACAGCAGAACATTTTGTTAGAGTCGTGTGCTCTGGAGAGTGGCAAATAAATCCGACCAGATTTAGGGTCCTGATTCGTGTCTTGTGTTCTGGGCATGGAGGGAGTTTCCTTCAACATAAAGGATACTTGCACCACCTTGTATCTTCCACCTCTCAGAAGGAAACATAATGCCACGCATAAGGCCTTTAAGGTCTTTTAAGGTTTGGAATATGACATACTTCACACTTGGAAATATTATTCTAACCCATGAACCAGATGATCTAAAGGTGCTGTCAGTTCTGTCACGGTCCCAGCACAGGTGCATCTCGGCAGCAGACACAGGCTATAATGTGGCCAGTCCTGCTTCTTGGGACATGTGACACGGCAATCCCATGGCATTAGTGGTAACTGTGGTAGCAAAAATGCAGTGTGGAATTTGTGCCAAACCTCACTAGGACAATCATGATGTAGGCACCTTAAGATTCTAAAGTGAGGATGCTTAAGAATTGTCACTCGTGGTAGGTGGAGAATTATATGCTTTCCTGAAAATTGCTCCTAGGTTGCCAATGGGCCTAGTAGACAAGGAGCATCTGATTCTGGGACACCAGTGATCATACAGCTAGAACTGGTCCACCATTAGCTGATTTGGCCCTAGTCACCAGGTTAGGTGGGCTGCAGGGACCCTGGTGTTCTGTCTTAGCAGGGTCAGGCACAGGCCAGGTGTCACACCCAGTGCCTCCCATGGCTACCTCTTTCTCAGAACACAGGGTGGGGCTGCAATGGTGGTGGTGAGTGCCCTTCTCACCATTTTCTGGGAGAGGGATAAGGCTAAGCTTTGCTCACTGGTAAGCCTGTACCATGCATAAGCACAAATTGTGAACAAACTGTGGTTACATTTCAGGCTCACTTGCAGTAGCCTCAGAGACGCCCTTGAGGGAGAATCTTCCCCACACAGAGCATTGGGTACCACCCAGCTCATCCTCCTGAGATGCAGCCAGAGCTCGGGTAGTTATCCAAGACCCTAGAAAGAACCAAACTGGGGAGTCAGTACCTGGAAGCTCAGGGGAGACCGTGTAGATGGACCCCTGGCCCTGTGTGCAAGGAGGAGGGCCCCCAGAGACTCACTAAGCAGCCAAGTGTGCAGAAGGACTGGCCTAGCTGGATGGCCAGCCTTTGTCATCACTACCCTAGGGCTGGCACCATGGGCACAGGTGTAAAGTGCATGTGGTGGCTGAGATGGAGACCACACATGGGTCCCAGAGTGTGGCCTTCACTCCCCAAGGCTGACGCCCTTCCTGTCTGCAACAGAGACAGAAGCCACGCCCTGGTAGGGTCTCATCCTTGAGAAGACCAAGTGGAAATGTCCCTCCCAGTAAGCAAGACACTGCTACAACATTAATATTCCTTTTTGAAATTTCTCTTATCTAAATATTTTGAATGAGTTTGTGTTTATGTTCTGTTTGTTTGAATTGAAAGAAAAGCACAATAGTTTCTGTAACTTATTATCTTGGTACCGTGGTATTATTGCTATTATTACAGCATTACATTGTTATTATCACATATGAGCGATTATAGTATTGTTATTATTATCACTGCTGTATATGTGTGTTCATCATGAATCCGAGTTACATACAAATCTGACCTAAAGACATTCTCAAGAACATATTTTGTCTGTAACCCGGGGACCCCTTGTATTCACTTACGTGGACACACTGATAGCTTGTGGTGTGTTTCCTGTGTCGTGTGTGGGATTTGATTTCTTTCTCAGTTCTGGCTTGGCCTTCCCTGCCTACAAAAGGACTGTCATTGGCAGCTGCATGTCCCAGGGGGAGTCCAGGCCAAGGGTGGCCTGGATTGAGGGATCAGGAAGACCTCAGGCTGTTAGTCTGGGCACTTGGGTGAGTGGCACCCAGGAAGGTGGGAGTTTGGTGTGTTTAGATGGCAGGACAGGTGAGCAAAGAGGGGAGGGAGGAGGTGAATGATGACATTTGGCATAATTCTGCCTGGGGCCTCCTGTTGGCATCTGGAGTCCTATTTGTGTCACCACCTCTTACCTGGTCCTCTTACCTGGTCCCCTCACCTCCACGTCCTGACTCAGTTGGCCTGATCTTTCTCCCCAACCCCAGAGATCCAGCTGGTTTCCTACCATCACACACCTGGGGTGGGACCCATAATTCCTTTCCTGGAATCTATAGTAGGGTCAGCTCTGGACCCAGGACAGGCAGTTACTAACACCCCCTCACCCCGAAAGGGTCCATCTGAGGTCCCATCTCTTGCTGCACTAATGAAGCAGTGAGGATTTCCACGGAAGAGAGGAATCTCACTGTGAAAGACGCCATCAGGAGAACGGCACAGTCAACCCTCTGACCAACCGAGGTCTGGGCTTTCATGTGGGCTGTGGTGCAGGCCAAGTAGGTTGAAGTCAGGTCTCCAGGTGATCTGACTCAAGAACTGGCTGCTGCGGATGGATGGTGAGGCCAGTGGACGGCTGGTTGACTGGCTGTTAGGCTGCACCGGGGAAGCCTGAGGGAACCAAACCAACTCAGGGAGGGGTCACCTTGTGAGGACGATATGACGAAGATGCTACCTTTGCCAACGTTCCTCAAGTGGCCTCAGTACACCATGATGGCTTTGACTTTTGTGTGAGATACACCTGCTGTGCTCCATCACTGTCTCCTGGCACCGCCTGTGAGTACATTGACACGGGAGCCTGTGTGAATGCGTCTGGGCAGACACAAAGCACATCTGTTGTTTCCATGCCAATGAGCCCCGGAACTCCCTAGATTTGATTAAAGGATTCATGTCTAGCGTGTGGGAGAGGGGGATTAGGTGATGAGGCGCTTTCCCCTTTGTGGGGCCTGCAAGGTCATCACCAGGGCATAGCTGTGCTCTGGCGTCTTAGCTATTCCTCTTACAATGCCAGGGTCCTTCCCTTCCTTTGTATTAATGAGATCAGTCAAAAGCGATTAAGCCTTCTGTGGAATTGCAGCCCATAAGCTATTGAATATAAAAGCTGGAAGGGAGTTCAGAAAGAGTCTCAGTCCAAACCTCATCTCCTAGAGAACAGAACCAGGGAGGCTCACTGGCTTGCCTGAGTCACACAGAGAGACCTGGGTCTCTCGTCTCCTGACTCAGCTGCACTTAGTGTCATTTCTTCCCTGACCCTAGACATGGAGACTGAACCACGCAGGGACTGGAGGGCAAGGTGGGCGTGCCCCCCTGGGCTGGGCACCTGCTGTCGCCCGGGCTCTGCTCTGTCTGATAAGGCACCGGGCTGCTGAGCAGCGGGTAGCTCTGATACATCGCCAGCGGGTGCTGGGGTGGTGGTGTGCCCCGGATGGTTCCAGACTGAAAGCTGAGAGTCAGGAGAGGAAATATGACAGAGAGGATGCTCCATGGAGGTCAGTCTGCCAGGCAACGCAGATCCTGGGTTTTGTGTATGTGGCCTCCTAAAACTCAGCCAGGACACCGAGACCACCCCGGGTGACGACAGACCTCTGCTGGGCTGGCCTGGAGTCCTGCCGCTAAGAGCTTCAGAGCTGGAGAGGACAGAAGGCCACAGCAGGTCAGGGGGAATGCGAGTCCCTTGCCTCGGTGTCAGCCCAGTGCCTGGCGTGGCTGTGAGCAAAGGCTTCTCCTGGATGGAGGGGCTGAGGGGGCGGCCCAAGTAGCCTGGAATCTTAATTTCTTGAGATGGGGACAATTTTCTCGTTTCTGACTTTGTGAAGATCACAACCACTGGGCATAGTCATGAGTAGATGGCACTGCTAAGCTGGAGGCAGTCAATCTCGGCTGGGCACAGCTGTCAATGGGTGGGCACAGTTGATGGAGATGGGAACTGTGTGTGTGTGTGTGGCATGTGTGTAGGTGTGTATGGGTGTGTGTGTGTGTGTAGGTGTGTATATATAAATATATGTGTATGTAGGTGTGTGTATATGTGTGTGGTGTGTGCATGGAGGTGTGTGGGGCAGGTGTGTAGGTATGTGTGTATATATGTTCCTGTGCATCTGGGTGTATGGTGTGTTGTTGTGTGCAGGGGCAGTGAGGGACCCACACCCACCACAGGGGACTGAGGCAGGTGCCGGGGCTGCAGTGTGGAGACAAGATACCACGAGGGCTGCTCACTCTTGGGCTGTGCCACGTCCCCAGGAGGGACAGCTGTGGCCCGCCTCTGTGTGCTGCCCCTGTCCTGCTCAGGACATCGCCTGCTGCCCACATCCTTCTCCACCTGCTCTGTGTGGCTCACTCTCCTCTTTTCCTTGCTCGGCCTGTTTCCTGGATGTGTGTCACTGCTGGTGTGCACAGTGGCAGCCTGGGCTCCCGCTCCTCCCAGGAGGGCCGCAGGTTTGCCCTGCAGCTCCGTCTCCTCTCCCTGGGGACAGCTCTGTGGTTCTCATGCACCCCTGTGTTCTCAGGGTTGGGCTGCCAATTTCCCCAGATAGCGTCTATATGCAGTTGGCCGTCATCCCTGTCTGCCTGCTCCCAGGTCTGTTTGTACCCTGCTGACAGAACTGCTCCTATGCTCATCCCTTTAAAGAGGAGGAACAGCAGGGGGCATCCCCCGGCCCCCTGACCCATCAGGGCACGTGCAGAACACCGTCTCCACCTGCTGACTCCTGCACTGGCCATTCTCCAGTAGAATTTGTGTGGTGCTGGAGATTGTCCCTGACTTACTGCAGTCTTGCCAGTGACCTCAAAGGGACTCATCCTGCGGTGACAAGTAGTGTGGGAGGATGGAATGGTGGGAGTCACGTCAGTGTGACAGTGGCTCTGCCCTGGGTGGCCACAGCCCACAGAGTGAACGGGCCACACGGAGATGGAAGATACAGCAGGGGACACCAGCCGTGAGGCCCCTCACTGGTGTTTAGATGGACCCATCCAGCAGATAGAGCAGTTGGTTATCCCTGTCACCTGGCACACGCTGGCCACCTACCGGTGATCGGCTCCAGGCCAGGTATTTTGGGGGATTCAGATGAGACCGAGGAGACAGAAAACTTCACTTCCTGCCTCGAGCACTTGCATTCTGGCTCCAAATCTTTGCTCTCAGCTTTGCAGCTTCCTTTTAGTCTTCCCATGTCCTGTTACCATTTGTACTCTGAGCTCCTGTTCCCCACAGTGTGTCAGTTGAGGTGTGGTGCCCGCTTTCCCTACCGTCCCTTCCCTTTGGTCCTGGGGCAGGGCTGGCCAGAGGGGAGTCTGAGGGGTCCGGGAGGCGGGAGCAGGTGCCGCCGCTTCCTCCCGCTGCAGGTTGGGCAGTAGGGCAGGGCTGGAGCTGCGCCTGTTGTCTCTGCCGCCCACCCCAGGGCCACCCGCAGCCTCTCGGCACCCCGGGTCGGGTGCGTGCAGCCTCTTGTCGCAGTGCGAGGCTGCTCCAGACTCACTCTGTCCATCTTCCCTTCCTGATGGGCTGGCCTCCGGCCCCAGAGAGATGCAGGGCACCTGCCCCTGTGTGCCCACAGCCTTGCGAGCTCATCCCGTGCTACATGTCTTTTTCTGTACCACTCACAGCTCTGACTGAAACTAACCAGTGTGTTACTATTGAGTCCTGTGACAGCGTCCAATAAAATGGAAATTTTTATTTTGGTATTTAGGGTATTATTTCCCCCTTAGATGTCACCTTCCAGGTGCATGGCGTGATGTCTGACCCTTCTGTTTTCCTTCGTGTTGGCTGACCTGTATTTATTAATTTTTTTATATATCAGAGGATGGAGGCTCTGTGATCTGTTTCGCTCTTGGCCCAGAAGCCCAATAATGAGTTTCTGAAGGACAAATCTGCCCCCCGTCGTTCCTTCATTCTCCACAGTTCACAGGTGCCCAGCAAGTGCTTCTTGCACTGACATGGACCCTCCAGGTGAGAGCCTCTGCACCTCCAGTGCTGACTCTCTGTGGGCACAAATGTGTCCACACGGATGCCTCAGCTAACGCTGGGCAAGAAGTCAGGGTTCCCAAACCCCACAGCAGCGAAACAGCGTGGGGGAGCTGGAGTGCGTGTTGGAAAGGCAGTCAGGACTGCCACGAGATCAGGATGGGGACTTGGGTTGGATCGTGTAGAATGGATCAGATTTAGATATGGAAAATTACACAAGAGTCCTAGACCCACCTGCCTTGTCCAGCAAGAACACAAAGGCAGACACATTGTCATCAAATTTCCATCACCCTGGTGTTGTCCAGGCAGCGTGTCACTGCGAGTAAGTCACACCTAAGCAAAAACTGAGGTGAAGGAGAGCAGGTGGAACAGAGTGAGGAAGCTGGACTGCGCTTTGGCTGAAACAACTCCGTTACCCCCTCCCTCCTCCCCAGAACATTATTTTTATTGGCCAATTACATGCTATAAGATCAGACTGAATTCCACAAAGAAACACTTGGTTGGAAATAATTGTAGGTAGAGTAGTTTTATTAGTGTTCCTAAAGACCTCTGATGAGGAATAATGATGGTAAATCATTAATAGATATTTTCAGCTGCTTTAAAGATTAAATCTGTTCCACAACGTGTTTCCCAATTTTACAGCCATTATACAGAGCCCTTTGGGATCTTCTCATAGAAGGCATTGCATACATTTCCCCCGTCCTTGTATTGCATTACATTTTACAGAGATGATCTGGCATTGTGAAAGCCCCACGGCGTAACCTTCAGGAGGAGATGGGAGGGAAAGTGCAAGAGAATGGAAGTAGCAGGTTCCGGAAGCAGCCGCCATCCTCCCTCAGGGCCACCAGGCAGGGGTCGGCGGGGTCCACACTCTTTGGAGAGATTTGTCCCACCAGTACCTGAGGTTCCTTGGAATCTTACTGAGAGTGTCTCTTCCACTGTTGTCTTCAGGAAAAGCATCTCCGCAGGGCTGTCCTGTGCACACGTGTCCGGCATGGGTCACTCTGTCTCCTTGCGGGGGGGGGGCTGGAGGGTTGGGGTGGGAAGAGCCCAGCGCAGATGGTGGGAGGCAGTTGTGGTTTGTCCCCCGCTGATTTCCTTGGACCCTGGCTAAAACAGAGGAGGACAGTATGGTGCCCTGACCAGTGTGAAGCTGTGCTGGGAGGGTGCCATGCCTGCCTGAAATCTCACCAGGCCTTTCATTGTGTTTCAACAACATTTACAGTATAGCATTAGCTGATTTATCATGATTATTTAGGAGTCGAGGAAGCTATGTCCCCACACGTGACGTATAGGTGGTCTCATGTAAGACATAAGGGAAATAATGTACAAGGGTACAGGCAAAAGGTCTGGGTTAGAATTAACTTTTAAAGGGAAACACATACTATAAAAGGGGGGATGTTAATTACCATTTAATTTATACTGCTGATCAAAATATTCCATCCAGCCCAAACGTCTGCTTTCTAATCTCATCTTTTACCTTGTACAAAACCGGTTAAGCATTCTATTCTTGTGGCCGTCTTCAGCTTCCAAGATAAGGGGGCAGGTCTTGCTGTCCATACTCCATACAAATACTTCACCACTTCTTTCCTTTCTGATTTTTCTGGCCTGAACTCTGGACAGGAGGTGGCACTTCCTCTGTGTTCTCAGCCTGTGCTTTGCCTCGGCATTGCTTGTAGCCACGGTTTCCATGGTGACCGTGATGCTCCACAAACCTCCAGGCATTTGAAATTTCAGATATGAAACTTACAGAAATGCTCATGAAGGGGCCTACCTAATTTGGAGCAGTACTGAGCTTTTTCAGTCATCTAAGCACTTTTTAAAATTTAGGTTGGAAAATTCAGGGGAGTCAGCAGCGCAGCAGAGTTCTGAGCGGAAGGGCCCCTGGGTGCTGCTACGTAGAAGACTTGGAGGCCAAGTAATTGCAGCTGGAGGCCTGATGTATGGGCCAATTCCCGGGGCTGCAGCAGCTGCAGGTGGAGCATGGATTCTACTCCAGTGGCCTTGATCTGAGGAAATAAAGAAAATGGGAGAGGCAAGGAACTGGTGGTGGGGGAGTCATTTTCTGAATCTTCAATGCTTTGTGGAACAAGGCCTAGAGTTCATGATTGGGGAATTTTTGCCTTGTTAGGGGTTATGGGTGGCAGTGAACAAATGGTTCTCACATAATAGGTTGTCAAGGTGGAGGGGGTTCAATGGGACTATGTGGCTATCCTGACATAGTTTGCACTACTGTCCATCTCCGTGGCTATCCTGACATAGTTTGCACTACTGTCCATCTCCGTGGCTGTCATGTGTGGTCTGTACTACTGTCCATCTCTGTGGTTGTCCTCACCTAGCCTGCACTACTGTCCATCTCCGTGGCTGTCCTGTGTGGTCTGTACTACTGTCCATCTCCGTGGCGGTCCTCACCTAGCCTGCACTACTGTCCATCTCTGTAACTGTCCTGATGTAGCCAGCGCTACTGTCCATCTCCGTGGCTGTCCTGACCTTGCCTGCACTACTGTCCGTCTCCATGGCTGTCCTGTGTGGTCTGCACTACTGTCCATCTCTGTGGCGGTCCTCACCTAGCCTGCACTACTGTCCATCTCCGTAACTGTCCTGATGTAGCCAGCACTACTGTCCATCCACGTTGGGGCTTGCAGAAGACTCTCTTCCCAGCCCCCCTGCAGTCATGTGACTCGCTCTAGCCAATGAACTGTGAGCCACGGTGAGGTGTGTCACTTCCTGGCTGACACGGTGATCCTTGAGCTTTCCGTCACCTCCTTGTTTAAGAACATGGGTCTCATGCTGGTTGTGGAGCAACAAGACTGAGGCCTCAGAGGTCACTGAGTCCTGCTCAGGGGCGGGATGGGGGGCAGCAGCCCCGGGACATTGTCCAAACTCACAGTGGATTTCATACAAAAGGCAAATAGAATTCTATTGGGTTAAGCCATGGAGATTTTAGAATTTATTTTGGTTACTTCAGCATTATCTAGCTCATCTCTTTTGTTTTTTAATTTTTAAGTATTACGGGTACACAATAGTGTATATCTTTATAGGGTACATGTGATGTTTTGATACTGGCATATGATGGGAATAATCAAATCAGGGTAATTGGGCCATGTATAACCTCATAGCCTAGCCCATTTGGACCAATATGTGGTATAATTTGAGGTACAAATATGAGGTACAGAGCATAATTTGAGGTACAAATTTTTTAAAAAAGGTACATTCTCAACCTACTGTGTAAAGTAGCTTGTGAAAATTGAAGTAATAGCTTCACTTATTTATTTCTAAGACTTCTGAGCGGGACCCCAATATCCTTTGGGAGTGAGGTGCCCACCCAATGGGGCCTGGCAGGCTGGGTGAACATGCTCAGGACGCCTGTGGTTTCCACCCTGAGATGGACACAGCCCGATGGAGGCTTCTCGGTCATCGGCTAATGGGTGAAGGACAGCAGGCATGCACAGCATGACTGTCTTTTGTCCCTGGCAGCTTTTGTTCTTGGAAACACTTCTGTCCTGCATTCCTTCCCTGTGTCCTAAGCTTGTGATGAGACTGCATTGGAAGCAGCAGGACATTATTTGGGAAAAAAATCCTATTTATTTATGATACTATTAATCAATTCTGGGTATCTAGTAGAAATCACAGCCAATAGAATATGTTCCTTAAATGCCACTTTTTTTTTTGTTTTAAATTTTATTTGCAGTTGACACATAATAATTGTTTATATTTATGGGGTACAATATGACGCTCTAACATGTTTACACTGTGAAGTGATTAAATCAAACTAATACACCCATCACCTCACATAGTTATTTTTCTATGGTGAAAGTGTTTAAAGTGTACTTTTAGAAAGCATTTTTGAAGCATATAATGCATCATTACTTGTTATAGCTATCATTCTGAGCAACGGATCACTATAGCTCATTCCTCCCGCCTAACTGAACCGGGGTGCCCTCTGATTCACATCTCCTCTTTCCCTGCGCCCCGACCTGCACCCGGACCCTGGCAACCATCATTCCAGTCCGTACTCCTATGAGCCCCACTTGCCTAGAGTCTGCATGTAAGTGGGCTCACCCAGGCTTCCCCTCCCTGTGCCTGGCTTGTTTCACTTGACACAGTCTTCCAGTTTCATCCAGTTTGAGAAAGATGGAATTTCCTTCCTTTTGTAAGGCTGAGCAGTATTCCATGGTGTGCGAATGTCAGATACTTTTTGCCCGTTCCTTTGATGACGGGCACTGACATTAGCTCTGTGTCTGGTGGTTGTGCTGGTGCTGCGGTGAGCACGGGGGTGCAGATGTCTCTTCAGCACACTGATTTCAGCTCCCTCGTGTATGCATGCGCCCGATCGTGGGATTGCAGTAATGCCCTCGTTTCTAACAGAATTACTGCACCACAATTACATTCCAGTAGAGCGTGTCCTTGAGTTAACAACAATTCCATGGTATTGTTGGAAACAATGTACCCCAGTGAGACACTTGCCCCTAGCTTTAGATTTTTGGATTCAAAGTGCTCAATCTGCATATGGTGGTCATTTAATTAAAGGCAGAAGGAAATAATAAGTTAAAGATCATGAGAAAGATGAGGAAGGTTAAGAGGAAGAAAGAGGATGAGGAGGAAGAGAAGTGAGAGGAAAAGGTGATGTTTGAACTTGGGAAAGTCACTACACTTTGTAAGCCTTCCTGATCAGTCACACGTGACTGCTGCAATGGCCTCACTTCTTTATAAGGATAGAGTGAAATAATGTCTGATAAAGGAGCTCAAAAACTGTGAAGTCTGTATGCCCAGAGGCATGATTACCGGGTAAAAACATTACACGTGTATCAGTGTAGCATTTTCAAGGTGGGTCACATGCGACACAGGAATGGTGCCTGCAGACATGCCAGGGGGACGTTCTCCCACAGTGGGGTGCTGTCTGGCTCTGAGAGTCCTCGCAGGGAAGGAAGATGCCCGGGCTCTCTGGTTTCCTGTGCTCACCTGCCCTGTAATAAGCCAGCCACACCCACACTATTTGCCTCACTTCACCCTGTAAAGTGACACTTTGTCTTTGTCAGCAATTTTAACCAGAGGATGAACCCAGAATATCCCTGTTTAGATATGCTAATGGCCTTGCAGGAGATTAACAGATGCCTCTCAATCAAACCCCAGCGTCCTGATACTTGCTGCCTGGTGTTAGCACCTGTTTCCCACCTGCTGGGGACAGACATTCCACGTGTGTGCCAGCCTTTGCTCCTGCTGTCCACCGCAACGCCCCTGACAACTGGAGACCGATCTCACACTCAGCACATTATTTCTCTGTGGCCACTGAGGTGGCTCTGTGAGGCTGCACCAAGAATGGCCGCCTCATTTGGTCAGGCTGTTCCCAGCCACTTTCCTGGGCTGGTGACAGATTATGTCCCGTGGGGAAAAAACAAGTAACACACACAAGACAGTAGCGACCAGTTTCTTATAGTCTGGGTTCAGGTAAAAAGTCACAAGAATTTGAGTTTCCTGTGAAAATTTGAGAGATACAAGAAGCTGAGGATTCAAACCCCAAAAGTGCTTTTGAGGACACGCCCTGCTCGTGCTTGACGTTTGGGGAGGGACATTCCTGTGGGTGACTTAGTGAATGCGTCTGCTGTTCATTCACTTTTGCTTGGCAGAAGACTCGGATGGATTTTGTGTTCCCACACCATGTCCTCTCGGCCCTGGCTGGGGTGGGCATTTTGTAAAGGCCACCCTGCCCCACTCAGCACACTGCCTCCTCCGTCTTCCTTTGGCCCGTCAGGAGTTCTGACTCATCCCCTTGGTGCCGTCATTCTGTAAAGCGCTGTATGTTTCACCTGCTCTCATGGCTCTCCCGGGCTCCTCCCAGGACTGCTGCGTTCCCTGTGCTGCCAGGGACCTCTGGGCCATTTCACTCTCACACTTCCCCACGCTCTGCTGTAATCGACATCGGTGCGACCTTCTCCCACCAGATGCCGGGTTCCTCTTGAGAAGTGCATTTGTGTGTCCCTGGGGGCCTGGCCAGTGCCTGGCATAGTGGCAAACGTCAGGACACATGAAGATGCTTTTTAGTCACCCAGTGTCTCCCTTCATTGTGAGATACAGAACAAATCTTTCATTATGAATTTGTGAAATTTGTAAATAAATTTCATGAACCATAAAGTAGAAAGTGTAGTGGTCAGATCCTGGCAGGAAACAGATGGAACATTCAAACTGGGAAATAGAGGAGAATTTGACAAAGAGACCATTTGTTGGAGACCCAGGCAGGTTTTAGGAAGCTGAGAGGGGATAAAGGGCCTGGGATAAGCTGCCTGTGGCTGTCAGTGCTCCCACGCCTCCGAGGTGGCAGAGTCTGCAGGACTGCTGTGTGTGGGGAGAGGTCATGGCCTTTGATGGAGGGATTTGGCAAAGCCACTGACCCAGCAGAGGGAAAGTCAGGGAAGCAAGTCCCCAGTCACTCTTGTCTCTCTAATGGGCCTGTGATTCCCACTGCCCCCCACCCCCCAAACTGAAATCAAAGGGCAGTCTGCAAAGGCCCGAACCACAGACAGTGTGGGAGTCAGCAGAGGGCATGGAGGGGCAAAGAGCAGGTGTTGACTCTGCTATTTAGCATCCACACTGTCTAGGTGCAGAGCCC
The DNA here is from genome assembly GCA_963573935.1 of Arctocebus calabarensis. Taxonomy (NCBI): domain Eukaryota; kingdom Metazoa; phylum Chordata; class Mammalia; order Primates; family Lorisidae; genus Arctocebus; species Arctocebus calabarensis. The sequence continues at coordinate 16,068 of CAUYON010209907.1, read as the reverse complement.
CGTCAGGTTTGAATCTGCTGTCACATCATCCCACCTGCATCTGACCCACCATTCCCACCTAACGCCCACATTTGCCTCTACCCAAGTTTTTCATGGAATGGAGCATTAGAAAAGGCAAAGGGATAGAAAAATTAATTACTCTAAAATACAGCTTACAAAACCCCTTTCTGTAGCTGGTCAAAGTCGGGAGTCATTAACTGTGGCTGATGTCTTCTTCACTGATCTCTAACCCTCCTTGACGTCTGCTGGCACTTGAAATAGACACAGCTGTTGACATGATGCATCTAACTTCCATCCATGTAGACTTTACTTTATCAGGGGATGCATTTGTCAATTCCAAGAATTGCTGGAAGAGGGAGCACTGGGAGGCGCCCACTGAGCTCTGCAGGCTCCACACCTTGACTCCCCAACTCGGTCTGTGCAGCAACTGCCCAAGTTCCTTTTGGTAACTGGATCAGTCACCCTTCCCTGCCCACCTGGTTCTCTGTTCTCTTCCTCTCCCTGCTAGTTCAACAGCAGTAAGACCACAAGATGACCGGAGCTGCTCAAACTTCAGCTCATCACGCTCATGACTGTTTCTCCTGTTGGAATTAGTCTTCTCTGGAGTGCCCAGTACCCTCAACCCAAGCCTGGGGGTGGCATAGGAAGCAGACCCCCATGGGTTATTTGGTTTTGTGCCAGGAGGGTCTTCTGGGTTCTGCTTCTCTGCTCATCCAGCTGATGCTTTCTGGTGTCCTTCTTGACCTCTGGCAAAGCATGGGCTGAATGTGGCAGGAAGCACCCACCCTGGCACCTGTGGCTTCTGGCTGGTCTGTGACTGGCCCTCTGCAGGCCTTTCCACATCACCAGCTGCTCCTGGGAGCTTAAGCTCTCAGAAGACCAGTGAATTCCATGGGCACGAGGCTCTGGTCGCCCTTTTACCTTCGTGTCATGCTTAGCAGACTGATCACATTTTGTGGGTATCATGGTGGGGAATACATTCTGTCCTTCAAAGTGCTGCTGTGCATGCACAAATCAGTGGTCTGCAGATCAGCAGATACCCAGTTCACGAGTGGCAGTGTGCAATGCTGTCATCTGACATTCGTCTTCAGGGGCTCAGACTAAAACAGGCCATAGTCTTTTCAAATGAAGAATAGCTATTGCCAGAGGAAACATGGCCTTTTCCCCAAACCACAGGGTTCTGCTACCTGGGGCTGCAAGAGGTCCATATGTCCCCTCTCTTTGCCATAGACACGTCCAGTGTCTGTGGACCTGCGAAGACTGTGGTGTAAGAGCCGGGAGCACAGGCTACAGCCCCATCTGCTTCAGGGGCTTTCATTGCCTTGGGCCTTTCACAGCTGGCAGCCTTGTTACTTGTTATCCCTTAGATGGACCAGAATAGGAGGCCCCAGACTGCATATGTTGTTCCAAATACCAAAAGTCTCACCAGGTACCATGTGCCTTTCTGTGATCAGGGCAAGGTGTTAGTAGCTGCTTGGCTCTCGCCTCGGAGGGGTTGTCCTGACATGCTTAAGATTACTGGGACTTGAGCCCTGGGGGCTGGGGGTTCAGGACAGTAGGCATTAGCTGCATGGGGACATAAAAATAAAATAAAATAAAAATTTAGTTCCCCTTTTGTGCTAAGAGTCACACGTGGTCAGAGACACAGTGCTGGACAGCTGTGTGAGTATGCAGAGCACTTTTAGCACCCACAGAACGTTCTGGGTGGGGCTGCTGTCAAGTTCAGGTGGCGGACCTCTGCACCTCCATGAGGTTTGCCTCCCACTCGCTGGCACTCTCTCGAGGGTCCCACCAGATATGGTAGCTGATGCTGTGACACCCTGCAGCCTGGCCCTTCAGTCTGACTTCAGCACAGTTATGTGGACAGCTCCAGGCGCCACAGCTGCATTCCGCCAACAGTACGAGACGTATCCTTTCTCTGCTCTGCTTCTCAGAGGCTGTGCAAGGCTGCTCAACCGTGGGCAAGCACAGTCCAAAGTGTGAAGCTAGTGCCTCCTGGGGAACGCTCAACTAATGGTGGATGGAAGTAGGTGGGGTAAATAAGATAAATAACCCAACTGCCCCATCCTGTGATGGAATAATTCTACATGGTTCTTAAATAATCCTCATTGAGTTTGAGTGTCAGTTGCTTATAATAGTAATACGACCAATAACTTAACTTTTCTTCCATGAATCACCGTACTTATGCCCTCATTTTCACTTCTTGACATCTTTACCCCAAATAAAATACTTGCCCCAAATTCTTTGAATCAGAGTCTGCTTTGGGGGAACATTAATACGATTCATCCTGGAAATAAACCTGCAAAGCAGACCTTCAAGACTGGATTCTGGAAGCAGTTTGCTTCTTGATTATACAAATGCAAGATACCTGTTATTGTGTAAGAAGGCTGGTGAGAAGCCCTGGCCCTGGGCAGCATCCGGGTAACTAAGAGTCTCAGCTGGGGCAGGTTAGGACGAACTGCAGGCGGAAGGGGGGCACGGGCTTATGCTGTAGCTCTAGCAATGAAAAGGACGGGTGTGGTGATTACAGGGAAGGGAAGGGGGCTGGACACTTTAGGAAACAATGACAGGCACAGGTCAGCCAACCGGGAAGTCAGGGTGTGCTGTGATAGCCTGAAAGTCTTCACCGCAGCAGTTAAGGAGACCCTCACATGCAGCCAGGAGGAAACGTGCAGAAAATCAGGCCAGTGGTGTGGCAAAGTGTGTTGAACCTTTAGTTTTGAGGTTTCCTGTGCTCCTGAGGCTTTTCGACTCCCAGGTTCCCCTGAAGCCTCCAGGCTGGAAGAAGTGGTGTCGCTTCCTTCCAGGGGTGTGGCTTCCTCCCAGGGGTGTAGCTTCCTTCCAGGGGTGTGGCTTCCTATGGGGGTGTGGCTTCCTCCCAGGGGGTGTGGCTTCCTCCCAGGGGTGTGGCCTCCAAGGCTGGACACCATGCAAAGCTCTCAGTTGAGGCCGATGCCTTGAAGATGCTGCTTTTCCTCCTTAAGGTGTGCTCCTGTCTTCTCTCATCACCTCCAAACCACTAACTGTGTCAGGGTTCAGCATAGCCCAAGGGGGAAACACAGTTTCTGCCATGGTAAGAGGTTGCTCTATGTATCTATCTATCTATCTGTATCCATCCATCCTATGGAGAGAGAGACAGAGGCAAAGAGGCACACACACACACACATACACACAGAAATTCTGCTAAGCCCAGGGTTTGCCTCTGATACACAGTACTAGCTCATATAATTTGGAAAATGAATAAATGTTGCTTAATATATATTTATAAATAATAATATTGCTCTATATACTTCAAGGTACAGAAAAAGGCTTTTACTCTTGTATTTAAAAATGATTAAATTAGGTTAATACCCCCCCATTAACTGAAATGCTATAGAAATTTGGATTGTTTTTGCTTAACCTCAGGATTAGAATTAATTTATTTTTTCTACAACTTCTATTTACTCTCCAGCTCATAACAGGTACTATCTAAGGTTCTGAAAATACTGGAGTGAACGAAAGATGTCCTCACTGTCACAGCCTTTATTTTCAGTGGAAAGAGAGACTCAGAAGAAGGAAGGAAAAGTGAAGAAGGGACGAGCTAGCCAGGGGGAGTGTTGGGAGACTGCCTTTTTAAGTGGAATGATCAGGAAAGGCATTGATAATATGATCTGGGGGAAGTGTGGGGACAGTGATGCCTACAGGGGTGGGGAGCCCCTGGGAACTATCATGCAGCATTGGTGAGACTCCTGATGTGTTATGTTTCTTGATGGACATTTAGTCATTTCCCCTCCAAACATAAACAATTGGTGAGTGGGCCAGGTTGGTGACTCATGCCTGTAATCCTAGCAGTCTAGGAGGCGGAGGTGGGTGAATGGCTTGAGCTGAGGTGTTCAAGACTAGCCTGGGCAAGAGCGAGACTCTGTCTCTACGAAAAAGAAAGAAAAAAGAAAAGAGAAGGGAAGGGAAGGGAAGAAAGATTAGCCAGGTGTGGTGGAGCATGCCTGTAGTCCCAGCTGCTTGGGAGGCTGAGGCAAGAAGATGTCTTGAGCCCAAGAGTTTGAGGTTTCTGTGAGCTATGATGCCATGGCACTCTACCCAGGACAACAGTGAGACTCTGTCTCAAAAAAAAATTTGATGAGTGGATTCCCATCTGTTTATTTTTGAGCTTCCTAAGTCGTTAGCTACTCTTTCTACTTGGTGTGTTTAACCCAGGTAGTTTCTTCTCTCTTTCTCTTCATCTGTTTTTATGAACGATACAAGTGCTAACAGTTGAGAGGGAAAAGAGACCACAGGCTACCCAAAGGAAACTAACATGAGAATAAAACTCCTACTGCCTACAAAGTGGAAGCAGGATGAGCGCAGTTCTGAAATGCTCAGGGCACTTGCATGGTGGTTTTACTGTTCCAGTTTTCACAACTGGAACAGTTCATTTTAACAGATGCTGGGGCCTCAGTGCTGGGCAGACTTGGAGTACCACGATGAATGAGGCTTTGTCCTTGTGCTTGAAAAGCCTGCTCAGCCCAGGGAAGGAGATTGACAAAGGTCAGGGGCCACTGTGGGAAGTGCTGCAGAAGGAGGCAGCCTATGCACTTGACCCCATGGAGAAACCCACGAGGCTTCCCATCTTGAGCCAAGCTCTCATCCTACTGCCTACAGATTGTTCCTCTTACTTCTAAACTCTTAAAATTCACCATCAATATTTCTTCATCACACTGTGCTGTGTCATCATCTACTGTATCCTTACGAGCTTTGGCAGGTTCTTGCCTCTCTGTTTTATTTTCCTCATCAACGATAAAAGGAGAGTGGTTTATGCATCCTAGACCTGGTGTCAGGAGTGGAGGAGTTAACTAATTGGAACACTCAGATTAACAGTCAGCAAATAGGATCCAGTGCCATTGCTCGCGTTTGCCTCCAGAGTTTTCTCTCTTCCACGTAGGACACAGCCTGCGGTGATTGGAGATGCAGGGCTTGAGGGAAACAGGTTTGAAAGTTGGACGTTACTAAAAGAGAAGCTTTCCTGACTTCAGACCTTGCCTAGATAATGCTCTTGGCCTCCTCTGGGAAGCTTTCTATGCCTGTGCATATTCACCTCAGGGACCCTGCAAATGACTGTTGAGCTTATGGTGCTGCTGGGAGGTCTTGTCATCGTGTTTGAGTCTCATTGCCCAGATTCAATCAGTTGACAACCCGCATGAGACTCTGAGTCCCACTCCCTGATCAGCTAGGGGTCTAGCCCTGCTTCACTTTGTCCTGGGTCTCTTAGAAGGGGTCGGGTTGATCCTGATGATAAAGGAGAGAGCGTGGGAGCTCAAACTCACAGCTTGCCAAATTGATATTAACACCTGATTTCTGTTGAGTGCTTAGGATGTGCAGGCATCAGGAGTCCAAGTTCTCCACCTGTGTCAACTTTTTGCGTCCTCACAGCAAACTTGGGAGGTTAGTAGCATCAGGGTCTCTGCTTCACAGCTGAGGAAGCTTATGCTCCGCGCAGTGTAAATCGTAGACACACGTGTTAAATGGTAAGACCAGGTCTGCACTTAGGCAGTGTGGCCACTCCCTGAGACGCTGCTCTTCCAAGCTTTCAGTTGGTTTGTAAGATACAATGGACTTGCCTCTTGTGCATAAACAAACGGAGAATAAATAATAAAATGTGTATAAATAAACAAGTTCCTATCTGTTTTCCCACACTTGAAGAAAAAATGTCTCCTTTTCTTGAAGTTGTCTTTGAAGTTTGCTCTTTTTTTTTTTTTTGAGACAGAGCCTCAAGCTGTCACCCTAGGTTAGAGTGCTGTGGCATCACAGCTCACAGCAACCTCCAATTCTTGGGCTCAAGCGAGTCTCCTGTCTCTGCCTCCCAAGTAGCTGGGACTACAGGCGCCCACCACAATGCCCGGCCATTTTTTAGTTGCAGCCACCATTGTTGTTTGGCGGGCCCTGGCCTGGATTCGAACCCGCCAGCTCAGGTGTATGTGGCTGGCACCTTAGCCCGTTGAGCCACAGGCGCTGAGCCTTGAAGTTTGCTCTTAACAGAACTGTAGAAACATCCTATTTTAAGTTAGTCCTTCAGGGGTTTCTGCTGATGGACAGTTGAACAAAATAACGTGATAAGGTAAGACTGGAGAATATTGCGTACTTCTCCCACTGTAGAACATTCATTTGCAGTGCATGGATCAAAAATTGCCCTTGCACATAATTGCCTGTTGGATGCAAATGTGTAATTCTACATGTCTTGTCGATAAGGTGGCTGTCAAGAGTATATGTTGGGTTCATGGAGGCTTGAAAACATGTTTCTCAGAAGTGGTGTAAAGACATTGTGGTGAATTTTGACTGTGATTTATTTGGGTTGGGGGAGGAGATACCTTCTGAGACAAGCATTTTGATTTTGAAGACACAAGTGGCAGGCCATTTCTCAACACAGCAGGACAGCTACTAAGTGTCCCTGAGAGCATTTTGCATTCCCATTTGGCTTGATCAACCCACCAGGCTCCATCATGAGATTCTAAGATGCAGTTGACTTTTTGGAAACTCTGTTTTCAATCCTACATCAGCAATTCTGTGGAGCAAACTTTCAGCTCTGTGTTGCTGACACACAGTGCAAGGCAGTCTTGCAACTATCATCTCTAGCTTTCAAGGAACAAAAGTTATTTTGTTAGGGAGATGTGCTTTTTTTCTCCACCCTTTAGTGATAGTTTAAAAACAAGCTGTGTGCTCACTACTGAGGTGTGTGAGAGAGAACAGGTCTCCTCAAAGCTGCACTTCTCAAACTTTAACATGCACGTGAGTGCCCTCCAAGCCTCCTTAGAATGCAGACCAGGCTGCCGTGACCCGAGATGCCGTGTCTCTAACGAGGTCTGATGGTGGGGATACTGCCGAGTTGGGGACCAGCGTTTTAGCACTGAGACTCCAAAGTGCTACTCTACTTCCCAGTCATCCGAGTTCCCAGGATTTACCAGCCTCTGGATAAAAAGGTAGCATTAATTCCCAAGTAGGTGCCTCTTAGACTTTGTCTTGAGATCTTTGTCATTGTAGCACTTCTCTTGTGGGTTAAATTGCATCTCCCTGAAGGTAAGTTCTTGGGAAGGGACACTAAGAAAGGGGCTTCAACGTAGATGGGGAGAAAACCTGGCCTGCTGAGCCAGGAAGTCTGGGGGAGCCTATAAGAATGTGGGTGTAACCTAAGTAACCAATGACCAATAAAAAGAGACCTTCAATGACCAATAGGAAAGGGCAATACTGCCTGGAGCCACAGAACAGCCAATGAGAAACTTGCAGCCAATTTCAAATGGAGTATTTAACAGGCCTGCAGGCGTCTTTGTCCTTGTGTCTGTCTTTCACCTTTTCTCTTCCAACTTTCTTTGTAATTGCTCTAAACTTTCTCTTTGTTCTTAAATAAAATCTTTGTTGCCCTGAAACTAGTGCAGGTGACTTTTGCTCTCTGTCCACACTGCCTGTGCGGCTCCAATTTTATTTGCAGTTTCCACTCACTTTTGCTTTGGATTACGGCCAGCCTCGGTTGAACTTTCTAGCTCAGGTGAGTCATTGAACTCCAGGCCCCCAGCAGCTTAGAATATGGCCTTCTTCAGAGACAGGCTCTTTAAGCCTGTCAAAGTAAGATAAGGTCCTCAGGTTGGCCCCAATTCACTGGGACCAGTGTCTTTACAAAAACGGGAAATTTGGACGCAGAGACAAATGCACACAGAGGGAAGCTGATGTGAAGAAGTGGAGGGAGAAGGCTGCGAGGAGATGAATTGGGTGGTGCGTCTCCAGGCCCAGGGGGCCAAGGCTGTGGCGGGACGGCAGAGGCTGGGAGAGGCATAGCTCAAAGACCCAGGAGGAGCCAGCTCTGCTTACAGCTTTGTTAGAGCTGCATGGTGGGGCTTAGGATGGCTGCCTGAGTAAGTGAAAAGTGGGTAAAATTTTACTAAGGACAGGAAGGCTTATCAACTATTAACAGTTTGTTCAGCAAACCGGGTCCTGTCCTAGTGAGTGCAGAACCTGTGGAAAGCACAGATTTTGATTCTGTACACAACTTTGAAGGGTATCAGCTGCTGCTAAGAAATCTCCCAGGGTTTTAATCAACTCAGTTTCCAAAACAGCCTAGGTCAGCATGACCACATCTATCTGACCATACCAGAGAATTCCTAGGATATTCATTAGCCTCTCAAGGCAACTCACCTGCAAGGCCTTGACTGGCCCCAAGCACGTAGTAGTTCAGGTCAGCCTGACCCAAACCAGTCTAAAATGGCCTAGCTGCATCTGTTATCGCCCTGCTCATGTCTAACTGCCCAACACCTTGACCTTGAACTTCAGCCTCCAGGGCTCTGACAGGATATACTTCTGATGTTTGCAGCCCCTAGTTTGTGGCAGTTTCTTATGGTAGCCCCAGGACACTGACACAACTACCCTTCCCCAGCACCAGTCTTCCTGGAGGTGCCTCACCCCAGTGCAGGACCCAGGCCTCTGGTCTCTGTCATCCTGTGGGGGCCCTGGAATGAAGGGGCTCTGCTGGGGCCGTCAGCTCTCCTGGGGTTTGTGGGCACAGCTGTCCTCCACTGGTGGTCAACCTAAGGCCCCATAGGAAAAAAAGGTGGTAGTGGCTGGGGCTAGAGTGGGAGGGGGCTGGGCAGCCTGACCCTGCCTTGGGCGGCTTCCCTGGGGGGGATCACTTGTGCCTGGGGGTCCATAGTCCCCCTTTTCCCTACTGCCCCTCTCTTTCCTCAGGTGGTCACCCCACCACCCTCTTACTTTATGAAAATCTTCCTTTCTCCTTTCCTCAGTTGTCAAAGTCCCCAGGCCTCATGCGTATCAAGGAATATTGATTGATCACCTGCTCCATTCCAGCTGCAGTTTCAGGCATATTTCAAGGAAACATGATGTGGAGAGGGCTGCAGCTCCACCTGTCCTCATGATCTGGGCTGTCCAGGTGAGGTACACTGTGATGACGGACTCCGGGTGCTCTGGAGAGGGACAGGGAGAGGGCTGCTGGGTGTGAGGTGGGGTAAAGAGACCTGTGTCTAGGGACTGGCACTGGCCTGTCTGCTGCCTGGGACTGGTGGCCTCACAAGTGCCATCTCCAGGAGGGTGCTTGTTCCACAGGGGTGGAGGGACTTCTGGTAGGAGGGGCCGCCTGGGGAGAGAGAGTCAGGCTTGGCAGGGCAGAGAAAGCAGTCTCTCCCCACAGTTCCTGGAACATGGTGACTTCTCTGCCACCGGGAGATGAACGTGTCTACACCATCTGGTCCCGCCAAGGTGTGCATTTGGGGAAAGAACAATCTGAACTCTGGGAGGGAAGCTCATGTAGGGGGTTGCAGCCTGAGAATGACCGTCGGGTTGTGGATCTGGGTGTCAGCAGGAGGCTCAGACACAGACCTGGGGGTGCAGGAAATGCAGGCTGCTCAGAACCAGAATGATTCTGTCTGCAGGTTCAATGTGGCCCCTGAGCTGGGCTCAGCCTCAAGAGAGTGATGTGGGTGTTTCGATTTTAGCTGCAAAGTGGGTATTAATTTACCACTTGCCTTCACTATTCAAAAATACTTATCGAGCGTGTGTGTTTGTGTGTGTCAGTGTTCCAGGCTCTGGGATTGCAGTGATGGACAGACTAGGTCTTGCCTCACGGAACTTATATTCTAGTGACCTTCAAGTCATGGGGTATTCCTGGGCGGGACAGAGGAGGCCAGTCTCGTCTGACCCACTGAGAATGTTCTAGTGGGTTCTTCAGGGTCCTGGGGAGAGGCGAGGCTGGAAGGGCAGCTCTAAGAGGCTGAGGGAGGCAGGTGCTTGGCCAAATGGTCCAGGAGTCCAGATTGAGATGTAAGCTGTGAGGTGGGAGAATAGAGGACTCAGTGTAGTGCGAGGGCTTGTGTGCCATGTAGGCGAGCAGGTAAAGTGGTACAGCCGCATTTTATTTTATTTTTTTCTGAGACAAGGTCTTGCTCTGTCACCCTGGCTAGAGTACAGTGGTGCCATCATCAGTCACTGTAAACTCCAGCTCCTGGGCTCAGGTGATCCTCCTGCCCCAGCTCCCAATGTGCTAGAGCTGCTGCTCAGAGCAATTTGGTGACGTTATTTAAAATGGAAAAAGCATTTCCATTTCTTGTTGTCTAGCCAAAAGAGTGTGTGCATGAGGACTCCTATGCAAGGGTGTTACTAGCAGCATCATTTATTACAGCAAAATGGGACGGGGTACAACCCCCACCAACCTGCAGTGTGTCTGCACGGCCGTGTGCATGCCGCGGTGTGAAACGTGCAGTGCTCCGCCCAGGATACAGGAATTGAAGTGTCTCAGACAAGAAGTGTGTAAGAAAGCTACTTGTAGATTATAAGCACCTTCACTGCAGTCCCCTCAAAAATCCCCCAATATTACTTTGAATCTTCTACATGTGCATATATTTGCATCCAAAGTGTTAAGAGAAATAAAAGTTCTGGAAGAACGAGCATCACACGGATGCTAATGGTGGAGCCTGGAGAGACTCCAGACTGGGCACTTGGAACCTACGGTGTGAACGTGTGTTGCAAGGGGGCTTTCTTCACAATCTCTTTGTGAAATCAGGCATTCATCAAGGGTGGGTTGGGGGCTCCTGGCACTAGGCTGGCCTGGACAGGATCAGAGTCAGCGGCCGGGGGGGGGGGTGGTGGTGGCAGTTTGTGGTCTGCAGTCCGGGGAAGGTGAGAATAGGGAGGAGTGTCTGGGAAGGCTTCTTGGAGGAGGCCTGAAGGGTGACCTTCTAGATGTGTGGGATTTGATAAATGCGGGTGAGCGAAGGAGGCATCTCTCAGGGGAAAGAATGTGAGTGAGAGACAGACGTGATTTTGGACACAAGGGTGTTCAGGGAAGAGCAGCGGGGGTGTGGGGAGTCCTGCTGGGATACAGGCTTAGAAAAATGGGTTAATCCACCTCTTGGAGGACCTGGAAGCCCTTTCCCTCTGTTGTTGATCTTTATTGCTTTATCTTCAGGCCATGGGAAGTTCTTTCTTTAATTTGTTATTTATTTACTTCTTTGTGAACGATAAATATAGCGTCATAGACAGAATCCCCTGGAACACAGATGCTGAGAGGAGGCTGCCGTCTCTTGGGAACAATTTCTGTGAGTTGTGAAAGAAGCAAAAATTGCAACAGAGGCCTCAGGTTGACCTTTAAGAATCGCCCAAATTGAGGCATAGAGGACAGACCTTTGTTCCCTGCCTCAAACCATCACCGGAGGCGGGCTGCCCCCAGGGAGCGGCGATGACTTTAGGAGGGCCGTGTCCCACTCCTCTAGGATTCTAGGATGCCCCTGGAGGTGGGGTCAGCAGTGAGCAGGAGCTGTGTCCAGCTGGAGGAGCGAGCGTCTTGCCCAAGGAGGGATGGGGCAGCGCAGCGGTGCAGGGAGAAAGAGAATCAGAGCTGGGTGGTCATCCTGCTCAAAGCTCAGGACTCAGAACTGTGAGCTGTTACCAGTCCTCGAGGGGATAAGGAGCTTGCATCACGGTGTAAAGCAGCAGAGCGCTTCCTCCACAGACAAAGTCTGGCTAGGAACTCAAGTAAGGCGGACCTACACGCGTGCTGGGGAAGGCTGACCCTCGCTCCAGCACAACCTGCTTGTGAATGGGACCATGGTGGCCCAGCAGCAGCCGCACGTAGAGTCCTGTCACTAGGAAAATCTCTCCCGGTCCTTTCCCTATCAGCTGCATTTGTGGAGTTAGCATTTTTTTTGACGTCTGGATTCTGGGAGATCAAACTTTGCTTACCTTCTGCTTTCCCGACAGACCTTTTCTCTTCCCCCCCAGGGAGGGGAGGTTGATTCATCTTAGCAGATCTTGTCAGATTGTGTCTCACTACATATATCCGGTCTTCCCAAATGTCCAATCTTTGTCAGTTGGGAAATATTTGATGTGCTGACAAGGCTCTTACGGACAACTCACCCATCATTGCAGAGTCTCTAGGATTAATTCTTCTTAATTATGTTAGTGCTGGGCCATCACTCAAGTTTATTGATGCTGTCTGGGTGTGTCTGGAAGATTTATAGGTATCTATATTCATCCCACACAGAAGGGACTGCGAATACAGGGCTATCTTTTCAGTGTCTTTTTCCTTGAGACAAATGTTACACAATTATTACAAAAATCTCTTTAGTAAATAAGCACTTGCATCTCTAAGTTTCCTCTGGAGAGCCCTAGGAGAGTTGGGGAATCTGGGATTGCCTCTGCCTTTTCTCCTGTTGGCTGAGTTAGACGCCTACACTATAGTCAAAGTGTTTTGTTTATAATCCAGACAATATTCTTGAAAAAGAATTTTATAAAAGTCCATCAGGCAGAATTTAATTGTTTTTATGTACGGGGCTGTTGGCTTTCACGCTGCTGAGTTTGAAGTAACTGGATTTCAGGCCATTGGAAGGAGACAGTGACCTTGGATCAGGGACTCTGGGAAGGTTGTGGCTGAAATGAACCTGGGTGAGTCCAGTATTTTTTTTGGCCTGGTGCATGCCACCATTCTTGAGGACTGTGACTCTGCAAGTCTGGAGGGACGTTCCAGTGTTTGCATGTCTCCACAGCTCTGCGGTGATCCCCACGTTCACCCAGGTTTAAAAATCACGGGTTGGTTATTCCTCTCAGTCCACAGAGGGAAGGACCAGGTGCGAAGAGCCAAGTGTCTGCACCAAGGGTGAGTCTGCTGCTTTCCCTCAGTGGGATATTAACCCAAGCCTTTGGAGAAGGACATACGCCAGAGTGGCAGCCTCAGCCCACTCACAGCGACTCAGACTCCGGGGTCCAAGCGCTCCTCCTGCCTAAGTGCTTTAGTAGCAAGTGCTTGTATGTAAACTGCACCAAGCCCTGTGCTAAGCTCTTAAATGCATCTTCTTTTAAAATCTTCCCTCTAATTTTATAAGGAGGTATTCTTATCCTCACTTATGTATGAAAGCTGGGGCCCAGAGAAGTTTAATATTTTGAGTAAGATGATATAACTTGTAAGCAGGAGTCAGGGTTAGACTGAGGCTTCTGTTTGAAGACTTCTGTTCTTAACCGCTGGAGAAAGAAGGATGGATTAGGAGACTTGCAGGAGCCACCTGCAATGCCCTTTGAAAGGCAGTTGTGTATGTGTGCATGTGACATCGTAACAATCCATGCATGGTGGTTTGCTAGATTGAATGTAATTCTCATTGTGCAAGAAAAGAAAGCAAGAGGTAGAAACATGGAGGGAAGAAAGAGAGAGAAAGCAACGAATGACCGAGGATGGGAGAAGAGCAGGCCCCATGGAGTGTGCCGCTAGGAAGGGACAGAGAGCCCAGGTCCTCGGTGCCTCCCAGAGAGTGGCTGTGGCGTCACATTGGCCTCAGGGATTGGTGGGTTGAGTGTGGCTGTGGTCGGTGCTTGTGGATTCTTCTAAAAGAATCAAGCAGAATCTATGGTCTGGAAGAAAAAGAAATGTGGCGATTTGTCTACCCCTGAATTACTTTTCTCTATCAGCTGAATTGTGCCGCTGCTCTGATCGTTCCTCCTGACGTTCGGCTCTCATGACAGTGAGGAATTGGGCTAAGAGCTTTACCTCTTAGACTCGATCTTGTGACCTTGTCTGGATTTTCCTAATTTTTTTTTTTTTTTTTTTTGATACAGAGTCTCAAGCTGTCGCCCTGGATAGAGTGCTGTGGCATCACAGCTCACAGCAACCTCCAATTCCTGGGTTCACATGAGTCTCCTGCCTCTGCCTCCCAAGTAGCTGGGACCACAGGCGCCTGCCACAATGCCCGGCCATTTTTTGTTTGCAGCTGTCATTTTTGTTTGGCGGGCCCGGGCTGGATTCGAACCCGCCAGCTCAGGTGTACGTAGCTGGCGCGTTAGCCTGTTGAGCCACAGACACGAAACCAAGATTATTTTTTGTTTATTGAGACAGAGTCTCACTGTGTTGCCCAGGCTGGAATACCATGGTCTTAGCTTAGCTCACAGCAGCCTCAAACTCCAAGTTCAAGCAACCTTCCTGCCTCAACCTCCCTGTAGCTGGTTGCCTGCTACCATGCCTGGCTCATTTTTCTATTTTTTTTTTTTTTGAGACAGAATCTCATTATGTCACCCTCAGTAGAGTGCCAGGGCATCACAGGTCACAGCAACCTTCAACTCCTGGGCTTAGGTGATTCTCCTGCCTCAGCTTCCTAAGTAGCTAGGACTACAGGCGCCCACAGCAACACCTGGCTATTTTTTGTTGCAGTTTGACCGGGGTCGGCACCCTCCTCGCTTTTCTATTTTTAGTAGAGATGGGGGGAGGGTGTCTTTCCCTTGCTCAGGTTAGTCTTTTCTTTTCTTTTTTTTTTTTGTAGTTTTTGGCCAGGGCTGGGTTTGAACCTGCCACCTCTTGCATATGGGGCCAGCACCCTACTTCTCTGAGCCACAGGCACCGCCCATCAGGTTAGTCTTGAACTGTGAGCTCAAGTGATCCTTCCACCTTGGCCTCTGCGCCCGGGGTCTCAGGTGTGAGCCTCCGCACAGGGCGTCCTGATTTTCCCAGTTGTGAAGATTCAGGGTCTTCTCAAGGGTGTTAAGACTTGTTGAATACCTGGGGTTCTCTGAAACTACGGGGACATGTGGTTATAGTTATTCTTGATCTTAATGACCCCACGTTGCTGACCTTCTCCAATTCTGCCTACTTTTGGTATTTCTGTCTCTCTTCTGACAGTTGTACGCTTTAAAAGCACATTCCTCCTCCACTGGTGAGCTTGTTTTTCCTGCACTCTTCTTCTATAATCTGCTTTAGATAACAAAAGATTGCAACGTTAGTTCTACTTTATGTGCCATTTTAAGGTAATGGTCTCAGTTAGGGCCTACAGGTTATTCTATTTTTTTCCTCTGGAAAGTGCAATTTCTGATAGTCATTATGTAGTTACCTCTTAAATAAAATGAAACATACTGCTAGAAATTTAAATAGATTTTCATTTGAACAAATTGCTTCCAAAGGAGAAATCAGGGTAATTATTCCAATGAAGGGCACACAAATCATTATTTAATTATTAGTCTACCTCCTCTGCTAGATGACAACCCCGTAAGGAAAGACTCTGGGGTTCGATTTTCTCAATAGTTAATTCCTGCTGAAGCAAATTGAGTCATAGCTGCTGTATCAGGTGCTCTGCGGATAGCAGTGAAAAGAAAGTTTCCCTTCTAACAGTTTGTTTTCTAGTGGAGGTAGAGATAATAAACAGAAGAAGAGTTAGGCAATGTCAGGGGCGATGGATTTTTTTATAAAAAAGAATGCAAGTGTGGCTGTGCCCTCCATGATCCGATCATCACGGAGCCTCTGTCTGCTACAAGCAGCTGCATTGTTCAGACGTCTGCCTGCTGCTGGCCCACACGGGCTGGATAAAGGGATACTAGAGACAAACCAGACATCCCTTTGCTGCACATCCAAGAGCAAGTCTACGGTTACCTCACGTAAGAAAATTATTGACATCTGATGTTTGGGAGCGAGGTGAAGAAGCTCAGGAGCCAGAGCCAGGGGAGGGTGGGAAAGGAGGAGCTGATCCCTGCAGAATTGGCCCAGATTTCTTGGGCAGCCTTGACACGGTGAGAGAAGCAGGAGGTTTTGCCTTAGGTACAAAGAGCAGAGGTAAGGAGATGAATGACCAGATGAAAGGGGATGCCCTGAAGGCAGCATCCCGCCCGGCTGGTGTTGCTGCTGGAGCACACACCTCACTCCTATGTCCAGGGGTCTCAGTGTCCATGGCTTATTCACTGAGGCCCCAGGGCCAGGCCCCACGCATCCCTTTCCTAAGTGGCTACCATAGCCCGGGACATTCTTCTGGGAACGCAGGGCCGCACAGAACAGACTGGCTCTCAGCCTCCTGGAGCTCATGGCACAGAGGTTTCCAAGGAGCGCCTAGGCGGAGTGAAGAAGAACATTCACCTGTGACTCTGCTTCAGTGAAGAGCAAGAAGCTGGTGGGAACTTTCCTATGATTCCTACTGCAAGGGTACATGTCTAATCTATTTTTTTTTTTATTGAATCATAGCTGTGTACATTAGTTCAACCATGGGGTACAGTGTGGGGGCTTCACATGCAATCTGAGATATTTTATCAACCTGATTGACATACCATTCATGATATTTTCTCGTTTACTATATGAAA
>CAUYON010209906.1:0-17027 GCA_963573935.1 Arctocebus calabarensis | reverse complement strand
CTTTTTCTTCCATTCTTGAGATACTTTGCTAAGAAGAATGTGGAGGGGAGGGAAGAGAGAGGCTGGGTATAGAGAGGGTAAAAGGTGGGATCACACTTACGGTGCACCTTAGAAGGGCCAGGTGAAACCTACTAAATGCAGAACACACATAAACGAGAAACGTTTTCACACAATAAACGAGGAAATCCCATGAAGGTTATGTTGAACAGGTGGATGAAAATATTTCAGATTGCATGTGAAGCCCACACACTGTACCCCATGATCGAACTAATGTACACAGCTATGATTCAATAAAAAAAAGAAAGAAAATTATAATTATATTCCGCTGAACACTCATCTCTTGTCTGGCACCACTATGCCAATAGCTTTACTTATACTCTCTCTTTAAATCCTCTTTGTTTCTTATTTCCACTTTGCAGATGGGGAAAATGAGGTCAGGTCACACAGCTAATAAGGGACTGAGGCAGAATTTGACCCCTCCAGTTCCTGCACACAGTTCACACATGTACTGATCACTCTCCTGGGAAGGGTCCGGGCTCCTCCAGGCCCCTCTTCTCTCTCTTACCTCTTGCTCCCTTTTCACTCACAGGCATCAGCCATGGCTCAGTGGTAGCTGGCGTCATCGGCGCTAAGAAACCACAGTACGACATTTGGGGCAAAACTGTGAACCTGGCCAGCCGAATGGACAGCACAGGGGTCAGCGGCCGGATCCAAGTCCCAGAGGAGACCTATCTCATCCTGAAGGACCAGGGCTTTGCCTTTGACTACCGAGGGGAGATCTACGTGAAGGGCATCAGTGAACAGGAGGGAAAAATCAAAACGTACTTTCTCCTGGGAAGAGTCCAACCCAACCCATTCATCCTGCCCCCGAGGAGACTGCCCGGGCAGTACTCCCTGGCCGCAGTCGTCCTGGGCCTTGTCCAGTCTCTCAACAGGCAAAGGCAGAAGCAGCTCCTCAATGAGAACAACAGCACGGGGATCATCAAAAGTCATTACAGCCGGCGGACTTTGCTGACGCCCACCGGGACGGAGCCCGGAGCCCCCGCCGAAGGCTCCGACAAATCCGACTTGCCATGAGAAGCATTTTCTTTGTGTTCCTTTTTTTTGTATTTCTTTTATATATAAAATAAATATACTAATAAAAAGGTTTAATTTTTTTTAGAACAAGGATGGTTTCATTGGTCTTTGAATGCACCAGGTCAAGGACACAATTTGAGGTTCTCTTCCATCACAAACAGTTGTTGATCACTCCTTTTGCGTGGGGTTTATTGGCAAGCAAAGATAAATGAGACCGAGTTTCTGACTTTGAGAAGCTTACGACTAAGTCAGAAGGGTCATGGGAACAGAGAGTCCACATGATCAGATAGATACTCAATAACAACTGCCACTTTTTGAGAATGTCATGTGTCAGGCCAGGTATGAAATTCTTCACATACATTCTTCAATTCTCTTGTGATCCTCACAATCCCTGTACATTCATTTGATCTGTATTTATTGAGCACCTAAAAGGCACCTGTGCTGCCCCGTGCTTTGGAGAAATCCCTCAAAGAGCTAACATTCTGGTTGGAGAGTAATCGATAATGTTCTTACAGTCCAGTTCATAAATAATCTACTTTCAGGTAGAGGTAGATGCAATAAAGAAAATTAGGTAGGACAATTAAGATAAACAATGGAGGGCAGAAATACTGATTTAACTGGAATCATAAAGGAAGGTATCTTTGAGGTTGCGATGTTGAAGATTAACCATAAATAATGAAAAAGAGGCAACCCATAGGACCTGGGTGAAAAGTGACCCAAGCAAAAGGAACAACAAATGCAAAAGCGCTGACCTGGGATCTCAGAAAAACAAGGATACCATTTTACACATCTCCCCAATCACAGTGTTTAGCAAACATTTCATTTATTAAATGAATCAGATATCCAGAAAAAAATAAATAAATAAATAAAGTTAAATCTTTCACTTTTTCACTATAAAAAAAAAAAAACTAGGTTTGCCCAAGATCGTAGAGTTAGTTGTAAAACTAGCTTCAGAACCATATTGTCAATAAAAGATTGACTGCTACAACAAAAATCTCCTGGCCTTAGTGGTTGAAATAATAAAAGATTTATTTCTACTCATGTATCATTAAATGGGTGGCAGTGGGCCTTCCATGCAATGATTTGGGGACTTAATCTCCTTCCCTTGAGGCACTAGAGTTCTCTGGTTAGCCCTGAATATCCACCCAACTGAGGGGAAGACAGGGAAAGGGAAGGGAATCGCTCAGAACATCTGAACAGGCGCAGAAGTTCATTCATTATTGCTCTATCCCACCTCCTGCTGAAGAAGTTAGAAAGTGGATTCTTCCTACATTTCCTTACTAAAAGGGTAAATGAAATGTAATGAGGAGTATTGCCTGTGCCATAATAACCTAAAGCTGCCTACCCCAGAGTCTATATCTGTAAACACTAAGATATTCTGACAAGTGATATGTTAGAGTTACAAGGTTTGCGTAATGGAAGGAGAATTATGAAATCCAAACCATTCTCTCAACTCTGGACTTTGAACAATGGCTCACTTAAAAGAAACTTTGCTCCAAGTAATGAATCCACAGTAGACATGCCCTCATGGAAATACCTCTCTGAGGCCTCCCAGGTAAGACCCCTAGAGGAGAAGCAAACTCCCTTCTCCAGAAAGGCACTAAGCATAGACAAGGAATTGAAGTTTGCATGAAACTTAAACTCTGAGCCATCTTTGGAATGCCTTTTGCTCTTGGAAATTATGTACGCTTCAAATAAACACACGAGGCCCCAGCAGAATATGAAGAGGATGTCATGTGAAAAAACAAAACTCCATAATCTAGGCATTTAGGTGGCTTCCACATTTCAGTGAGTGTAAATTGAACTGCGATAAACAGTCTAGAGCAAATGTCCTTATGATAAAATAATTTTTTTTCTTTTGGGTAGATCCCTAGTAATGGGATTGCAGGATCAAATGGGATGTTTAATTTGAGTTCTTTGAGGGTTCTCCATACTTCCTTCCAAATAGGTTGTATTAGTTTGCAGTCCCACCAGCAGTATATGTATACAATGGAATACTATTCAGCCATTAAAAAGATGAAAACTTTACATCTTTTTATGAACCTGAATAGAGATGGAACACATTCTTCTTAGTAAAGCATCATAAGAATGGAGAAGCAAGATCCAATGTACTGAGTTCTAATATGAGGGCAATAGATGAGCTAACACAAGGTGGGGTGGTAAAGGAATGAGGTAGTGGGGAGAGGGGAGAAATGAAGGGGCTGGTGGACACAGTGTATGGTACACCTCTTAAGGGAGGGACACAAATGTAAAGGTGAAAAGGTGACTTTATCTAACAAATGCAGTCAGTATAACCTAATTCTCTGTACCCTCATTGAATCCCAAACAATTTTTTAAAAACTCCATAATTTGTAAAACCCTCTACTACACTGGGGCCTATTACAATCTTCACAGACTCAAAGAATCCCAGTTTGGGAAAGCCCCAGGCTTTGTTCAGTCTGACCTGCAGGGGACATTTAAACAAAGTAAAGCTCAGGGAATGCTGAGACTTGGACCCTGGAGAAGGAGGTGGGGAACTGAGTTCAGGCAGGTCGAGGTTTGCTGAACAACTCTCGCAGAGAGTCTGGCACAGTGAGGGCACAGTGTATAAAGACAGAGAAGACATGATGTCAGTCATTAATCTCTGGCCTCCTGCAGAGCACAGGGTCCAGCAGAAACACAGATGGTATCTGAAAGGTGAAAACAATGGTGCCCAGGGATGGGGACAGAGATGTTCAGGCCAGGTTTACTGCAAAGGAAGGCTGACCTGCCTCGGCAGTGCAAAGATGGCCTCTGCGCCCAGGGGCAATGGGAGACCCCTTTTATATGGAGCCTTAAGGGGTGAGCTAATTCCACAGCTAAAGTTAGAGTCTTTGGGCACAAACTTCTGGGAGTGGGACTAGCCAGATCCTTTGTGTCTTTGTCTTAGGAGAAGAGTAGGAGGAGGAGAAGGAAAAGGGGTTTGTGTATGGCTGTGTTAGATCCCCTAACAGTATCAGCAGAGACTCCAGAAAAGAGGACACCAGGGACAGACTTTATCCCTAAACTCTGAGCTGGGACCCAGGACAAAGTCCCTGAATGGGAAGCTTAATTTGGTCCTAGACAACATAACTGGGCAGAAACTAAGGTAAGAAGCCTCTGGCAGGCAGATGCCCTCAATCTGAAGGTGAGGGTGGGTTACCACTCAGACCCTGCTCCTGACTCAGTGATACTGAGCCTCGAGACACAGCAAACAGAGGAGGTGGACACCCCACCCTGAGTCTGCGAGGTATGTGACTTCACTCAGGGCTCCATCCAACAGCAGAGCATGGAGAAAGATGGCGACATGTTGCCAGTAACCCCAAAGGGGCATCTGTCCTCTGTCTCAGCACCAATGCACTGACTCCCTTCCCTCTAAGTCAGCCCACCCACTACCACCAGCCACTGTGTTGTCTTAACCCGCTCTGGGCAAAAGGACTTTTCTTTCGATAGAGTCCAAAAGGCACAACAAACTGGCACGTGGTTGAATAGCTAAGAAGCAAGCCTCTTCTTGCACCTGGCATGGTTCTGGAGGGGCCAGGGAAAGCCGTCTTCCTTAAATTAAAGATGTGTTTCTGTTTACCGACTTTTTTGGCCCACTCAGTCTTTTGTTAAAGAGAACCTGAATTGCTACGTGATTTCTGAGAAGTCTGGCATAGCACTCTAGTCACACATCAACCTTTCCCTCTTCTGAACTCTGCTTGTGACATCTGGAGTTTGGTTTTTGAAATATCAAGGACAAACTCCTACAGAAGGAGCAGTGCCCAAGGTGATGGAATACAAAAAGAAACCAAATGGGGCTTAGTCTATGTTGAGGCCTAACAGAGGGGCCTTCTGGAGGCTGGTCTAGGCGTGTTCTCCATCATTCATCTTCCTGCATGGGGAAGGCACAGTTTCCCATGAGACAAGCAGGCAGCGGTGTCTACAGCATTCATCTAAGGACTGGGATCGAAGAGCTGCTGCCTCCCAATCCACCATCCTGTAAAGCCAAGAGGCTCACCTCAAGCTCAGAAATATCCCTGCACCAGCTGTACCATTCACTTCCTTCTCTAGGAACCATGTCAGTAGAGCTGCTCTGAACAGAAAGTTAGAACTATGTTGTCATCCCCATTTCATAACTAATGAAATTGAGGCACAAAGAGCTTAAGCAACTCACCCGTGATGCTGGGACTCAAAGCTAGGTGGTCTGGCTCAAGCGTCCTGCCTTTCGGCACCACTGCCAAGCCCTGCAAGGGTGTGAATAATATTCATTAAGTGAAGGCCAGTGTCTGAGCGCACTGACCACTGGTGAGCTGCAGAGAAACTCAGCAATCACAGCCATTGGAATAGCCTGGGGCCAATTGTCCTGAACCTGAATAGTTTCATCCTCGTCCCCCTGTGCGTTGAACAACTATTTTCATTTTTTTAGTGTGCTGTGACTTGAAAAAGGTCAGGAGCTCTGGGCTAAGAGCAAACAGGCAATTTCTCGAGGTGCACAGGTCTTGGGTTGAATCCTGTTTGCTGCTGGGCAAGTGACATAAGCTCTGTGCACCTCGATTCTTCGCTGGCCCCATGGGGATCATACATGAAGCCATCGCGGTTCAGAATTCTGAAGTTTTCAGATTTGACGAATGTGGTTGACACACCCTATAGGAGAACACCTCGTTTTGCTGCACTTTTCCTTGCTGCGTTTCACAGACGTTACGTTTTTTACAAATTGCAGTGGTGAGCCAACCCTGCAGGGAGAAAGTCTATCAACACCACTTTTCCAGCATGTGCTCACTTTGTGTCTCTGGGTCACATTTTGGTAATTCCCACAATATTTCATACTCTTTCCCTATTTACATACTCAGGAGCTGTTATGGGGATCTGTAATCAGTGATCTTTGATGTTGTCCTTGTCTTTGGGTGCCACCACGATACCCATGTATGATAGCAAATGTGTATGTCCTGACTGCTCCACCGACCAGCTGCTCCCCTGTCTCTCTCCTTCTCCTCAGGCCTCCCTGACCGCTAAAACACAACAATATTGAAGCCAGGCCCATTAATAATCCCACAATGACCTCTAAGTGTTCAAGCAAAAGGAAGAGTCTCGCATCTCTCACTTTAAATCAAAAGCTAGCAATGATTAAGCTTAGTCAGGAAGGCATGTGAAAAGTGGAGCTAGATCAAAGGCTTGATCTTTTGCTCCAAATAGTTAGCCAACTCATGAATGCAAAGGAAAATTTCTTAAAGGAAGTTAAAAGTGCTACTCCAGTGACGACACAAATGATAAGAGTGAGAAACTGCCTTAATTGCCGATATAGAGAAAGTTTGAGTGGTCTGGATAGAAGATCAAACCAGCCGAAACCTAATCCAGAGCTAGACCTTAATGCTCCTCAATTGTGTGAAGGCTCAGAGAGGTAACAAGGTAGCAGAAGAAAAGTTGGAAGGTAGCAGAGATTGGTTCACGAGACTTAAGGAAAGATGCCATCTCTATATCATAAAACATAAGGTGAAAAGTAAGTGTGATGGAGAAGCTGCATCAAGCTATCCAGAAGGTCTAGCTAAGATACCTGATGAAAGAGCTGTATCCCTAGCTCAGTGGGTAGGGCTCCGGCCACATACACTGAGGCTGGCAGGTTGGAACCCAGCCAGGCCAACTAAAACAACAATGGCAACCTCAACAAAAAAATAGCCAGGTGTTGTGGTGGTCTGTAGTCCCAGCTACTTGGGAGGCTGAGACAAGAGAATCTCTTAAAACCAAGAGATTTTGGTTGCTGTGAGCTGTGACACCCAGGCACTCTACCCAGGGTGACAGCTTGAGACTCTGTCTCAAAAAAAGTGTTAAAAAAAAAGATACTTGATGAAGGTGGATACATTAAATGATAGAATACAAAAGAAATGGCCTTCTCTTAGACGACGATACCATCTAGGACATTCATAGCTAGAGAAGAGAAGTCAATGCCTGGTTTCAAAGCTTCCAAGAACAAAAGGACAAGTCTCTTTTTAGGGCACTAGTTATTGTATTCTATATATGAAAAAACAAAGCATATCTGTTTATGGCATGGTTTACTAAATATTTTAAACCCACTGTTTAGACCCACTGCTCAGAAAAAAAATTCTTGCAAAATATTACTGTTGATGGACAGTACACCCAGCCACCCAGGAACTCTGATGGAGTTGTAATACAACTTACAATACAACTTGTTGGATACAAGGAGATTAATGTTGTTTTCATGCCTGCTAATGCAGTATCCATTCTGCAGCCCAGGATCAAGGAGTAATTTTGACTTTCAGGTCTTATTATTCAAGAAATACATTTCACAAGGTTACAGCAGCCGAAGATAATGGTTCCTCTGATTATAGGCAAGTAAATTTAAAACCTTGTGGAAAGGATTCACCATTCTAAATGCCATTGAGAACATGTGTGATTCATAGGAGGCGGTCATTAATTGGAGTTTGGAAGAAGTTGATTCCAGCCCACATGGATGATGTTCAGGGGTTCAGGACTTCAGTGGAGGAAATAACTGCAGCCAAGGAGGAAACAAGGGACAAGAAATTAGAAGTGGAGCCTGCAGATAGGACTGCATTGCTGCAATCTCATGATAAAACGTGAATAGATGGGAAGCTGCTTCTTATGGATAAGCAAAGTAGTAGTTTATTGAAATGAAATCTACTTGTGAAGATTCCATGGACACTGTTGAAATGACCACAAAAGACTTAAAATATTACATATATTTATTCAATAAAGCCAGCAGTTTGAAAAAAGTTATTCTATAAGGAGAATGTTATCAAAAAGCATCACAAGCAACAGAGAACTCTGTGGTGATGGAGAGTCTATCTTCATGGCAAACTTCATTGCTGTTCTTATTTTATGAAATTGTCACAACCATCCCAACCTTCATCAACCACCACCAGCCATCTGCCAGGAAAGACCCTCCACCAGCAAAAAATTACAACGTGCTGACAGATCAGATGAACATTACCATTTGTTAGCAAGGAAGTGTTTTAATTAAGGCATGTATACTGTGTTTTAGCCATTGTAAGTGTAATAGACTACAAGATAGAGTAAAGATAACTTTTACATGTACTGGGACATCAAAATATCTGCATGACTCACTTTATCATGATATTCAGTTTATTGCTGTGCACTGGAATTGAACCCACCATGTCTCTGCAGTGCCTGTGCTAGGAAACACCCCAAGGATGTTCAATTTTAAAAAAAATGTGACTAATGTTGTAACAAAACATGAATATTCTTACTAAGTGGCATAACTAAAATCTCTAAATGGGATTCATCTCTGTTTGGGTTATGTTTTGCTCCCAGATTAGTTATAAAACAAACTTCAGCTTTTAGAGACCTTTGAATTTTAGGCACAAGATTGTCAGCCCACAGCACCTGAAGAGGCTGCTCTAACAGCATTTAACAGCTTGACCTTGCCCTGTTCTCAAATGCAGCTTCTTGTTATTAAACACACTGTGACTTCATCAAAATAATGGACAACTTTAATTTTTCCTTGGCTTTAAATCTTTTTAACTTTTCTGTATTTGCAAAATGTTTCTTTAACGAGTATGTGTTACTTTAATACGGAAAAAAATGATAATTAAGCAAACATACGGGTTTCCTAAAAGGTCTGCAAAAGGTTTCACTTGACCCCTGATGGTCCAGCCCTGAGTCAGAGCACTGGACCACTCCCAGCGTGGAGAGAGCAGACCAACCAGGCCTTTCTGCTGGATAAACCTGCAGGAGCGAGAGAGAGAATTTTCCCAGGGCCACACTAACCACCGCTGACCCAGATTTCAGGGCTGTACCCTGCCCTCTTGGATGCTGTAAGAGAAGGGGTGTTAACACTCATTTCCTTCCTGACATTTTTATTTCAGCCCCACAGGCTTCTCCAACACTCTGGCATCTGTGCCAGCTCTGTATTTCCAAGTGAGATTATTGCACCCAGATCAGCTGTGAGCGCCAAACAACTGAACCCAATATTTTATTGATGGTCTACCAGGGGCAGGATGCCCTGCAGAATAACACCATGTGCCTAGTTGAATTATTAATTGCCTCTCAGCCACATGCTCCCAGCCACCCTCCCGCCAGGGGATATCACATGGCCATTCTTTGGGTGGGCATCCAAAGCATTCTGAGTATACACCACACACCTTTTAAAAGGTCTTTACCTTTTATAAAACAGACAGCATGACTCAAATATAACTTGTTTCTATTTGGAAGTCATGATTTCAGTCTTTTCATACTACACTGACCCCTACCTTGACATTATCATAACAAGAGTGAAAACTAACATTTTTGGAAGATATTATAGTTACAAAGTCCATTTCCAAATATGGTTTCATAACTGCTCTGTAAGAGATTATCACCCTTCTCTTCCAGAAACCTGTTGCTTCTAAAAGTTAATAAAAATAAATCGTAAAACTCTGTCTACAAATAGAGTATTCCAACACAATATACCAATGTAAGAAAAGTTACACTTACATCCTGTGAACATAGACAAATAAACACTAAATGGAAATATAAAGAAAATAAAAATAGAATGTTAAAGCTGAAAAGAACTTGAACATTATAAATGGTCAAAAGTCTTAATTTCACATATAAAGAAACCAAGGCCCCAAAATGAGAAATAGTTTGCCAAGCTTCAACAACAAGAAGGAGAAATGGAGCCCGAATGCAGAGAACCTGATTTCTTGTCCTGTTTTTACTCTACTCCGGTGCACACTGACCTCTTTATTTGCCTTTGCTCACCATAAATAAGCCAGTCCTGTGACTGGGAGGTCACTGACACCCTCCCTGGCCCATGGGCCTGAGTGAGGTCGGTTCCAATGCCCCTGAAGCAGTGCGAGGCCACCACTCCTGGGCGCTTCATGGTAACTCACCCCACCCCGCTGCTGGCTCCCAACTCTACTCCACACAGTTCAGCCCCTTCCTAATTCACACACGCATGCTCACATGCACTCACCCCTGCTCTCACTCATCCTCTCACACCCACACACACCCTTCCATGCTCACACGCTCATACAAATACTCTCATACTCATTCTCTCGCATTTACACACACACACACACACACACACACACACTTGTACAGAGCACAAAGCATGCACGCCTACAGTAGGTTTTACTGAAAAGTTAGAGAGAGGCGTGGTTAACACTGAAGCAACAAAATACCTTCAAGTTAAAAGTAGAGACCTGCCTTCTTGGAGTGTCACTGGGCCATTCCTCCCGTGCACCTCCAGGCTCTCCAACCTCCCATCCTTTCCTGGCTTCCTCTCACTCTTGTCCCCAGTGCTTTTCAAGAGCAATATCAAATTCCTCACATTTTCTCAGGAGGAGTAGTTCAAACTTTCTTGCATTCACTCAACAGTTACTGAACGCCTGCTTTCCTCCAGAGGTATCTCCTGCACACCAGGGCTGTGTGATTTCTTTGAGGTTGGTTAGGGAAGTTCTCAGAGAGGTGACAGTGAAGCTAAAACTTGAAGGAAGAAATGAAATGAGCCAGCGGATATCTTATATAAGAGCCTTCCAGGCAAGGTAGACAGCAGGTTCAAAAGCCCTGTAGTGGGCCCATGCAGTCTTGGGTGGAGCTAAGGAAGGTGAGTGTGGTATAAGATAAGGCTACAGAAGTGGCCAGGAGCCAGCCCTGTAGGCCATGGTTTGTTTATTGGCTTGAGCTCCAGCCAATACCTCATCTCCAGCTCCAAGGTACTACTTAATAAGGTATTGACTCCAAAAAAGAACGTTCTCTCCAAGGGGAAAGTGGTAACATCAACTATAAATATGATAAAATTATTAACTCATTTTACATCACATCCTATACTTCTTTCATTGTCTAAAGAACTGGAAACACACAAGCATTGGGGACACATCTCTCCTTGCACAGAGGATTTTTAGAGACATCCCACTACAGCACTGCACTCTAAATCCTCACCACATTCCTCAAGGTCCTCACTCCTCTGACCTCACTGTGGAATTCTGCAAGAACCCATATCAAAGAGTTAGCATCACTGCAGGCCCCACTGCACACATGCTCCCACACACACTGGGCATCTGTCATTCAAAAGGACTATTCTAGCATTTTCATGCTTCCTCTATAACCGGAAAAGTGACCCTAATTCCCAATCCAAAGAAATGTTTCCTTACTAGAAAAAGAGAAAGAGATTGCTTCTTGGAAAACTTTTCTTCTTGGTTGTCTTAATTTCTTCTATCTTAGACCCATGTGTAAAACCAATGATTGCTTTAGGCAGAAGCCAACTTCAGACTTTTCCTAACAACTAGAGTCCTGCTATTAGCTATCTACACCATCATTAGGGGACGGAGATTGTTAGCACCTGGAGGGGCAGTTGTGTAACATGCCTACAGCCACCAGTGAACAATTGACCCACAGTCCTTTCGAGCGACAGCTTACTGTCCTGTAGGAATGACCAAAGGAAGGAACTGTTGAAGTCTCTGAAGTTAATAGACCCTTAGGATGCCTTCCCTTGGGCACCGGCCTCTGAGGGAAATACCCCCCCCCCCCGCACCCACAGCCAGTAGCACTCAGATGGTGCAGGCCAGATGACCTCTGGTGAGTGTGCAAACGCAGCAAGAGAGACTCTGGTCATTCTAGGAAGGCGCCCCAAGCTCAGCTTGTCTCCCCTGACACTATCTAGTTCCTGTTGAAATGTGTCTTCTTAGGTGAAAGCAGTGAATCGCCTTTTGTTTGAGTGACTCATACTTGGGATTGTTGTTTTTAGCAAACGCTTGATGTGGGGGGTGGGGGACCAACAAATACCGAGATTTAGAACAAATCCTTCAGCAGCCAGGTGAACAGAATGGCTCACCTCACCACACCCTCCAGCCCTTGGCTGTCCCGTCGGCAGAGAACTGGCTCCTGCTTGGCAGTTCTGTTACTCGGGTTTCCCTCTGAGCAAGACAGAAAGGGTTTGGGACAGGGAAGCCACATGTTTGGATTTGTATTTTTATAGCAACCACCGACCTGCCACATTGTGACCCAGCACTAGGGCAAGGATGGAAGCAGAGAGACGAGTTGGAGGCTGATGCAATAACCCGGAGCAAGATGGATGAGCTTGGACCAGGCCAATTGCCACGGGGGGAATGAGAAGTGGTCACATCCTGGGTTTGTACCGAGCTGACAATAGTTGAGGGTGAAATTCAGGAAAGGTACAAAAGAACAGCAACCAGGATGACTCCAAGGTTTGAGGCCCAAGGAACTAGGAGGATGGAGAGCCATTAACTGAGATGGCAAAGACAACAGTAGGAACAGGCTGAGGGACGATCAGAAGTTTGCGTTTGGACAAGCAAACCTGAGGTGCCTGATGCCTGGATGTGTGAGTCTGGGGTCCAGAGCATGATCCAACCTGGAAATATAGGCAAATGCTCGACCTTCCTTCATGGAAGCCCGGGGCTACTCAACACCCACTGAACGCAAACTTCTCAGCGTGTCTTCCTGGCTCCTCCTGTGTCCTTGGCTTTAATCCTGTCAATCACACATCTTCCCATGACTCCAACCGCCTCTGCTGAAGGTTCTCAAATCTGAGTGTTAAGCCAAGTCCTCTCCCCTGAACTGGAAAATCAACATCTAACTGGCTCCGATCAACCCCGACTGGATGCCCCACAAACCCTCAAGTCTGGTCCTCTGTAAGAAGCTTATCTTCTCTTCCCCAAGCTTACTGGCGCCCTGGCCAGGGTGAGAACAATTTAAACCCTAGCTCAGGGGAGGCACATCTTGCTGGTTCTCCAACCCAACCACCTTTTCCCCTTCTTCCTCCTGCTGCTCCTGACCCACCCCCCCCCCCTTACCACCACAACTAAAGGGAAGGAAAGAGAGAGAGGCGTCACTGATTGAGATTTACAGTGCAGGACACAACCACAACTTAGACTTTACCTTACAAACGCAAACAATGGAGCCTAATTGTATATTCTCTCATAGTAATCTGAAATTTATTTAAAAAAAAAAAAATCTACAGTGAGGAGGCTGGCTTGTCCTGCTATCCTAACACCCAATCTGATTTGAACCCACCTGCCTGGAATCCAACAAGACCATGTCCTATAGTGCTTAAGAGTATGGAGCCAGGTGCACTGGATTGGAAGCCACTTCCCAGCTTTGTAACCTCAGGCAATTTGCCTAATCTTCCTTTGCCTCTGTTTCCTTATCCACATAACTAGGATAATGGTAGTATCTGCTTCATAGAGTTGTGAGAATTAAATGAGATTTGATAGAGAGGTAAATAGATACGGAGATAATGTAGACAGAAATACCTACAGATAGGAATGTGCTTAAACAAGGCTGGCCACAGTAGCGTCACTGTCCCGGATCCCTGCAGCACGTGATATCCACGTAAAGACTCTCTTGTCTCCATACAGTTTTATCCCGCAAAAGACTTTTTTTGCCTAAACAAAATTGGGAATAGTGTTAGAGTTTGGTGGGGACCCAAAAGAATCGTCACCATCCCCTGTCCCCTCTTCCTGGATCAGTCAGAAACTGAGAAAGAAGACACAGGGAACAGACAGAGATTAAGATCTTAGCTTTATCACAGATGAACGCTGGCCAGGGTGAGAAAAAGGATGGCCCAGGAGCTCCCCCCAACTTGAACTTACTTCCTCACGGCCAGGCTCCTCTGAGAGAGCGCCGGTGCCCCCCACCCCCGCACCCCCAGCTCACCCTGGAAGGACCCGGGAAGGAGGGAGGAGGGCCCCCTGCCCCCGCCGCTGGACCGGAAGGGGGCGGGCGCATGCTCAGTCTCAACTCGGGCATGTGCGGACTGGGATGGCCACATACCGTTCTGGCCATTTTAGAGCCTGCCAGGAGAGTCCCCAACTTGATTTCTGACCACCCCCGCCCCTCTCATCTTCCTCCTCCTCCTCTGCCTCCTCCCCAGCCCACCCCACTCTCTTCCTTTCTCCCCTGCAATGCTTTTTATCATTTCTACAAGGGCCTTCCAGCATCACTAAACTTCTTTTCTTGGTACATCACAGACGGGCGAGCACAGGTGCCGCCGGAGGAGCAGAAATCCACAGTCCGCAGCGCCGCGTTCCCCGCGAGCCGCAGGGCGGGCCGGGAGCGGACTTAGCGCTTGCTCTACTGCCATCTTCTGGAGGAAACGGGTATTTCTTCTCTTGAAATAAAGGCAAGATCCTTAGCACTGACCATCTTCATCTCCAGGTAAAAATGAACCAATTCTTTCATAAAGAAATGCTGGAAAATGCTTTCTTAGGAAAAACACAAACACTATTTCTCCACTATTTCCCCTCCATTTTCCCCACTTTCTGCGGTGAAAAAGGTCCCAGGAATGGAGGTGTGTTCCCAGCCTCCCTTGCAGCTGGCCCCGGAGCCTTCCTGACCAATGGAAGGAGAGGAAAAGCGTCCCCGGAACTCACCTTCTAGGAACTTACCTTCCTC
Organism: Arctocebus calabarensis; assembly: GCA_963573935.1. NCBI lineage: Eukaryota > Metazoa > Chordata > Mammalia > Primates > Lorisidae > Arctocebus > Arctocebus calabarensis. The sequence continues at coordinate 2,585 of CAUYON010209906.1, read as the reverse complement.
CTCACCTTCCACCGTGGTCTAAGTTAAGTTTCGGCGAATTGCATAAAGTCCATGGGCCAAATCTGTCCCCATTTTCACATGGCCCATGAACAAGAATAGTTATCTTTTTAAATAGTCACATTTTATTTCTTTAATTCTTGATTAAATCATAACTGTGTACATTAATGCATTTATGGGGGACAGTGTGCTGATTTGATATACAATGTGGAATGCTCACATCCAACTGATAACACAACCATCTCCCTGCTTACTTGTTGCAGCAAAAACATTCATACTGTATTGTTAATAGTGTAGAAATGCATCACTGCATTAGGCACACGAGGTCGGATCCAAAAAAAACCTTCCTGCCTCCCAGCCTTCCTCCTCCCCTCCCCTCTTTCCTGCTCCTTCCTTCTTTCTGGACTATAGTTGTATTTTACCAATCCTATGAATATGTAGGTGATTATATACTAATTTCATAGTAGTATTGAATACATTGGATACTTTTTTTTCCATTCTTGAGATACTTTACTACAAAAAATATGTTTCAGCTCCATCTAGGTGAACATAAAGGATGCAAAGTCTCCATCTTTTTAGGATAGTATTCCATGGTGTACATATACCACAATTTGTTAATCCACTCATGGGTTAATGGGCACTTGGGTTGCTTCCATGACTTGACAATTAAGAACTGGGCTGCAATAAACATTCTGATGCAAATGTCTTTGTTGTAAAATGATTTTTGATCATCTGGGTAAATACCTAGTAGGGGGATTGTGGGATCAAATAGTAGATCTACTTTTAGTTCCTTGAGTATTCTCCAAACTTTTTTCCAAAAAGGCCGTGTTAGCTTGCATGCCCACCAGCAGTGTACCAGTGTTCCCTTCTCTCCACATCCATGCCAACATCTGTAGTTTTGGGATTTTTATGTATCTGTAGTTTATGTGGGCTAATCTTACTGGAGTTAGATGATATCTCAAAGTGGTTTTGATTTGCATTTCTCCATCTCATGTTAAAGATGGTGAGCATTTTTTCATGTGTTTGTAAGCCATGTGCCTTTCTTCTTCAGAGAAGTTTCTGTTCAAGTCTCTTGCCCATATAGAAATGGGGTTATTTGTTTTTTTCTTATTGATTAGTTTGAGCTCTCTGGATTCTAGTTCTCAGACCTTTGTCAGAAGCATAACCTGCAAATATCTTTTCCCAGTAGGAAGGTTGTCTGTTTGCTTTATTTACTGTGCTCTTGGCTGTGCAAAAGCTTTTTAGTTTGATCAGATCCCAATAATATAATTTAGGTGTTGCTTCAGTTGCCTGGGGGGGGTCTTCCTCATAAAAAGTTCTCCCAGGACAATTGGTTCAAGCAATTTCCCTGCTCTGTCTTCTAACATTTTTATAGTTTCATGTCTTAAGTTTAGATCTTTTATCCAATGAGATTCAATCTTTGTTAATGGTGAGAGGTTGGGGGTCCCGTTTCATTCTTCTCCAGTTCACTCAGCACCATTTCTTAATTAGGGAATCTTTCCCCCATTGAATGTTTTTGATAGTTTTATCAAAGATCAAATGACTAAAAGTGTCATCTCTTGGTTCTCTATTCTGTTCCATACATCTACCTCTCTATTTTTGTGCCAGTACCAGGCTGTTTTGATCACTATACATTTATAGTATAACCTGAAGTCTGGTAATGTGGTATCTCCTGATCTGTTTTTATTTCTGAGTAGTGTATTTGCTATTCAAGGTTTTTTCTGATTCCATGTAAAATGAAGCTCTATTTTTTTTTCAAGCTCTTTAAAGTATGATGATAGTGTCTTAATAGGGATTACATTAAAACTATAGATTGCTTTGGGTAGTATAGACATTTTAATAATGTTGATTCTTCCCAACCATAAGCATGTTATGGTCTTCCATTTGTTAACAACTTCAGCTATTTCTTTTCTCAGAGTTTCATAATTCTCTTTACAGAGATCTTTCACATCCTTTGTCAGATAAATTCCCAGGTATTTCAACTTCTTTGGCACTACTGTAAAAGGAATAGAGTCCTTGACTATTTTTTTCAGCTTGACTATTGTTGGTATATATAAAGGTTACAGATTTGTGAGTGTTGATTTTGTAACCTGAGATGCTGCTGTATTCCTTGATCACTTCTAAGAGTTTTGTAGCTGAATCCCTGGGGTTTTCCAGGTATAAAATCGTATCATTCACAAAGAGTGAGAATTTAATCTCCTCTGACCCCATTTGGATACGTTTGATCGCCTTCTCTTGCTTGACTGTGATGGCTAGAACTTCCATTACTATATTGAATAGCAGTGGAGACAGTGGGCATCCTTGCCTAGTTCCAGATCTGAGTGGAAATGTTTTCAATTTTACCTTATTCAGTATGATATTGGCTGTAGATGGCCTCTATCAGTTTCAGAAATGACCCTTCTAAGCCTATTTTCTTGAGAGTTCTGATCCTGAAAGGGTGCTAGATATTATCAAAAGCTTTTTCTGCACCAATTGAGAGAATCATGAGGTCTTTGTTTTTTATTTTATTTTGTTTTGTTTTTTATTTATTTATGTGATGTATTATATTTATGGATTTATGTATGTTGAATCAGCCTTTTAACTCTGGA